>CM076580.1:1004000240-1004064405 GCA_034641835.2 Pinus albicaulis | reverse complement strand
CCAAATGGAAAAGGGACTGCTTTAAGGTCCGGACACGGTGGTCATCCCCCATGTTGTTGCAGCGAATTTCAAGGCCTCAACATGGTGCCAAAAATTTTGTGTGGTTTTATCACTCTTAAAACAACTAAACCACAACCATTAATTATCAACCAGGCTAAGTATTTTATTTTAAAATCATCTGCACTATCTTTGTTGATACATGAACATCCAGGTAAAACAAAAAAATATCGTTGAACACACTTGCATAATTTTAAAGCTTTCTTGTAGAAATGAAATTCACACTTGCAGAAATTAAAGAACACGCTACATGAAAGAAACTCACACAATCAAAGAAATAATTCACACTTCATAAGTTTCAAAATGAAAATAGGCACGCCATGCCTTATTAACTAGATTGCAACAATAATTGAGTATTGTAGATCTGACCAATATGATGTAACAGCATACAATAAATCTGAAAACAGAAGTGTGCATGTTCCACAATATATGCAATGACAATAAGAAATCCATACAAATATTTAAATAAAATAAATAATCTTACTAATAATGTGATCCCTACTAAAGAGGAGGGCCCTTCCTCCCTAGCAGGGTGCAGGGGTGGAATGAAACTACTTAAAATTTCAACACGTACATTGCAAAAACTCACCAGATACATGTATTAAAATCGTTGAAGAATACAAGATATTGGTATTGTTCCTGATGTTGTCGTCCCCTTCTCATGAGACTGAGCCTTTTTATAAATTTTTTTACAAGCCCCAAAATCAGGGAACGAATCATTCATGAGAATCTCATGATTCTCATGTTGATTGAATCAACAGAAATAGAATAAAATAGAAGTTGTTACAAACTACTTTCAATTAGGGACTTATTACGGTTACACGACTCTTGCAATCGTAACTGCTCATATCTTCTTCAGCCGTCCACATAAGGTTACTTATTACGATCTTTACCAACTATCTTTTAAAATAACAGCCACGGCCTTTGACAGTTTGCGATGTAACAACAACTTCACGGTGTAACAATAACTTTGTAATGTAACAACAACTTCAAAGTGCAAAAAAAGGCGCAAGGTGTAATAGCAAGTAACAAAAACAGTTGTTCACCCATGATCTTCAGTAATTATAGCAACACCTAAAAGAAAAACATCCAAAATATCTCTTCCACAATTGCACTGGTTAGTCATTCCAAAAAAGACATTGTTTTGTTCAATATTTAACATAAAATGGCATAATAATATGTCAGAGAAAATATTGCTTCTTTAACTAGGGAGAGTGGCATTACGTGAAGGGATTCAGATATTTAATAAAGCAAAATGACCAAAAATAAGGGAAAAGGTGTCTGAAATATCATTAAATATTGCACCCAACACCAACCATTAACACACTGCACATAGCATGGATTGATTTTTGATAGCCATGAAAGCAAGAGTCACAATCTAAATCTTCATCATAATGAGATTTTTTAGATCCCTTAGGAAGACTTGGTTATAATACCTAGAAGAAAAAGGCCCCTTACCCACATGATAACTAGCTTCGTCACTGCTACCTTGCATCTCTCACCCACTCACACTGACAATAACTATCATATTCCTATATATAATCATTGACCTTCCATCTCCTATATCTAGCATTATAACCCTTTGGCACACTCCCTATCTATATTCCTTCCACTAGGTTTTACTGACTACAACTTTGATTTCTATATAATAGGATTGTGGTGGGCGATATTAGGGACTCACCCCTATTTGTTTCATCGTACATAGTATTTCACCTATGTTTATTGTTGTGTTGTGTGGTCTCTCTCAAAGCCATCCAAAACCAACCAATCTCCTCCCTCTTATGATGACTTATACCTAGCTATTTTTTTCCACAAAAAAAAAATCAAACTTTTTATATAAAAAAATCACAAAAAATAACACTGTAGATGTCACATCATTCCATAAGAGAGTATCGCCCTATCAAATTGGGAAGATTGACGAAAACACTAATAAAATTACACAATGCCAAAAACATTGGACTTATCTTTTTTTACTTTTTTCTTTTGAACTTTTTGTCAGCCATCCAGTGAAGAAGCAGACGAGATAATTTCTAACTCCATGCTGGTAGAGAGTTGTACATATTTTTTGGAATCAGAACTCTCAGATACATGTGCATGCTTAGTGCCCACCACACCTTGCTTACTGACATGTTCATCCTATTGGGATTCAGCATTTGTAGGAAGAGATGTCTTCTCATCATTTTCCTATTTTTCTTCCATCTTTCCTACTACCTTCTCTTGTGTATCTTGTTGATTTTATGTTTCTATTTGCATATGGTTTTCTTTCATTTATTCTTCCTCCCTATATGAAATTTGCAGATCTGGAAATTGCCAACCTTTCTTCTTTTGTGGCTTCTTGGTTTTTTTTTTCGTTAATAGTGTGGAGGTGTTTTGTAGGTGCTTAGTTTGGTGGCACACCCTACATCTAAAGGCAGTGTTTTCAAAATCTAATTTTTGTGTCCACTTGAGGTATTTGTGTATCATATGTATGCAATCTAGAAGGCCTTGAATTAATTCCATTTCAACACAAATACACGCAAAAGTGAATATCCCTATGCCCATTCGCTCTCGGTCCAGCTTTATGAACTTTCCTAGAGAGTTCCTAATGTTACCTAGCTATTATCAATTGGAGGAATTGTATTCATTGATGTTTCCATTACATATAATGTTTTCATAGAAATGATTATTTGAAATCTGTCATCGATTGTGGAGGTGATTTTATTTCTAATCGCACCTATGCATTGCTAAACCCACTACGGAGTGCGAATTCCCATGACTTATTTGTGACTCAGAAATTGTACCACCAAAATATAAAATTAAACAATGGGAAAGGTAAAATGTGTTGTGTTGTGTTGTTTTGTTCAATCAATTGTATTTCGGTTATGTGGCATTTTTTCGATGGATTATTCAAACGATATATGTGTTGTGTTTTATGTTGCATTTGATTATTCAAATTTTTTTTTTGTTCTAGTAGTTTCTTAAACGTCATCATCTTCATCTCTGTGAGAGTTTCACACATGTTAGTAGTGTTGTGAATAGATTTGAATGGAAATGGTGCCCTCGCCTTCACCTTATAGATATATATATTAACAATGGAATGGTTCCTCTTAGAAATTCAGCACCAACCAATTTACTATATAGATGTATATTTGATACAAGATATTTTTCTTATAGATACATTAAAGAATTACATATAACATAGCACTTAAAATTATGAAAACATAAGCACATAAGGTGAAGAGAAAAGAGAACATAGAATGCATGAGATCAAGACACAAAGAATTTTATTGCAGAGTTTTTCCAATTTGGACTATGTCTCCAGGCCCTACTCAACAATGGGGAGGCCTTCACTCATTAAGTGGCAAGAAGAAGAAGAAGTAAAAGTAAAATTACATAAAACACCATTATACCTCCAATCTAGAAAATGGTCGAAAAATGAAGAGCTTTGATGCAAAAACGGACATCACCATTGAGTTCCTGTCGTCGAGAGGTGTAAAATCGACATAAAATTTGCCTCAAAATGATACTAGCAAGTTCTGCATCCTAGGGAATCTTTCGGATTCCCTCAATATTCCTTGGGCAAGGTTCCACCCCTATGGCCTGCTTGTGGTTCCGCTCCGCTCCTTGCTCTGCGTTCTGCGCTCTGCAAGAAATGGCTCTTATATTACTTGGTTGGGGGACCTTTCAAGGTCCAATGATTATTGTATTGGTAAAAAGGGTAAATGGTTGAGGACAGGTTGGGGGATCAAATCTCGCCCCTCCCCATTTAGTTTTATGTTGTGCATATATATATATATATATATATATATATATATATATATATATATATATATATATATATATATATATATATTTGGTAATCCTTTTTTGGGTTGAGTGAGTTCGACCCTCGTCGGTCTCGTTTGTTATGCTACCTCTGACGGTTGCATTTTTATATGTGTTAAGGTGGGTGGGGTCCATTCCACGCGGCCCCGACCCAACCTCCTCCTTCGTGTGCTATCGGGCTGGCAAGTCTGCCAGGGGTGGCCCGGCCCCAATATTTATTATATATATAACATTGTGTTATAACTGCCTGGTGGGGGTGGCGAGGGTGGCGACACGCCACCCTTGTTTTTTTAATAATTTTAGGTGCTTAAAACAGAATTTTTTTTTTTTTTTTTTTTTAAATAAGGGTTATTGGGCAATTTAAAGAGGCAACAATTTCTCCCACTTTCGGGTTCTATGTTTCCTTTCGGTTGATGGTGAATTTGTGGGACACTTAAACCTGGCCCACTGCCCAATTTTGACTAAAAATTTGACTTGCTCTAACTTCTCCATATGAGTTCGTATTGGAGATCCATTCACACCGTTGGAATTAAAGCGACGAGTAATTCAATCTGAACCTGCTTCAAGAGCAATCCAATCACTTTCAATTTTGACCATTTCTGAGCCCTCTTGGTCTCCTGAGGGTGTATGGAGCCACCTAGATCAATCCTTCCCACTGAGGAGCTTTTGGACCACCAAAATCAATAACACATCCAACACACTACTTGTGTCCTTGCCAAATCACACTTTCAATCACCTGAACATAAATATGGTACATCTTTTGCAATCATATACAAACCATACATGACTCAATCAACCCCACGCTTGCCAATAGTTGATAACACACACTATTTGGTCAAGGACTAGATAATAGAACCCAATAATTGATCTACTCAAAAGGCCAAAAATATCATCTTTGCATTTTGAAGCGATGGAAGACACATCATCACTTTTACATTTATTCACAACGCATGATTTACAAATTGTGGCTCTAATAAACTAATACCTCTGAAAATACCATATTTTACTTAATAAAGTAAATGGGTCATCTCCGTGTGGCGATTTTCTTTTGGAATATTTTCGATGATTGGATTCTTCATGGGTTCTTTTTGGGCTTGAAGTGTTTGACATGTAGATCTATGGTGTTCATCCTTATGGCAATGATTCTTCCTCTTCCCGAATTTCTGGATTGTCTTGGAATGCTTCTTCCTGATGTGCCTCTGATAAGTGCTCATTCATATCTCACTGTCGCTAGAATGTGATGAGGTGCTCTCATCATCCATCATTGGTGGGTCACTGGTTGTCTTGGAGCATTCCCCAAATTCCTTCCTAACATACCCAAGTCCTGCATGACAGGGTAATTCTTCTACTTTGATAGGGTTTATGATTCCTTGGTCATTACTGTTGAGGCCCTTTCCCTGATACCCCATTTTCTTCAAAATTTTGGATCTGATACCTGTAGGATGTTTTTCAAAAGCAGCGAAATAATTATATGAAAAGTATATGAAATTGAAGAATCACTTTTTACCTCAAGGGGGTTATGTTGCATCTTCTCTAAGGCCTCATCCATAGCTTGAAACTGGCGTAGCAACCTTTGTTTCTCCTTTTCTACTTAATTATATTCTTAAACTCAGTGGTTGTTCTCGGGAGGGGACACTTCTCAACCATTTCCATGATTCACTGATCCATGATCACCTACATATTTCTTCTTAGGCTTGACGGTCTTTTCATACTCTGAAAATAGTTTGTCTACTTTCTATGCCATGTTGTATAATGCCTTGCAGTAATTCCGCTCTTCTTTACGGAAAGCTTCTTCATCTACCATGTCTCTTATTCGTCGTGCACGTCTTGCTTCAGGATCAAAGGACTTAATATTTCCTTCACTTTTTTGAATCTTGTTTCTGGTTAGCATGTACTCATGCAATTTGCATCAACAAAGACCTACTATGATACCACTTGATCAAGGATATTTTGCTTATAGATGCATTAAAGAATTACATATAACATAGCACTTAAAATTATGAAAAAATAAGCACATAAGGTGAAGAGAAAAGAGAACATAGCATGCATGAGATCAAGACACCAATAATTTGACTACGAAGTTTGTCCAATTTGGACTAAGTCTTCGAGCCCTACTCAATAGTGGGGAAGCCTTCATTCATTAAGTGGCGAGAAGAATAAGAATTACAATTAAAATTAAATAAAACACCCTTATACCTCCAATCTGGAAAATTTCCAAAAAATGGAGAGCTCTGATGTAGAAACAGAAATCATTGTTGAGTTCCTGTCGTCGAGAGGTGTAAAATTGACATAAATTTTACCTCAAACTGACACTAGGGAGTTCTGCCCCCCAGGGAATCTTTCTGATGCCCTCAATATTCCCTGGGCATGGTTTCGCCTCTCCGGCCTACTCGTGGTTCCACTCTGCTCCTTGCTCTGCGTCCTGCACTCTACAAGAAATGGCTCTTATATTACTTGGTTGGAGGACCTTTTAGGGTCCAACGGTTGCCGTATTGGTGAAAAGGGTAAATGGTTGAGGAGGGGTCGAGGGATCAAATCCCACCCCTCCCCATTTAGTTTTATGTTGCATATATATATATATATATATTTGGTAGTCCTATTTTGGGGACTGCCCGCTTGGGAGTCGGCCACATGGGCTGGGCGGGTTCAACCCCTGTCGATCCCATTTGTTACGCTGCCTCCGGCAATCGTAGTTTTATATGTGTTAAGGTGGGCAAGTTCCACTCCATGCGGCCTTGACCCAACCTCCTCCTTCATACATTACCGAGATGGCAAGTCCGTCAGGGGTGGCCCACACCCAATCTTTATTATATATATATATAACATTGTGTTATAGTTACCCGGTGGGAGTGGCAACCTGCCACCCCTTTTTTTTTTTTTCCCGAATATAAGGGTTATTAGGAAATTTAAATAGGCTACAGTTTTGCCCGATTTTGGGTCCTATGTTCCCTTCCGGTTGATGGTGATTTTTTTCGAATATAAGGGTTATTAGGAAATTTAAATAGGCTACATTTTTGCCCGATTTTGGGTCCTATGTTCCCTTCCGGTTGATGGTGAATTTGTGAGACACTTAAACCTTGCCCACTGCCCAACTTTGACTTTCTCTAACTTCTCCATACGAGCTCGGATTGGAGATCCGTTTGCACCATTGGAATCACGGAAACGAGTACTTCAGTATGAACCTAGTTCAAGAGCAATTTGACCACTTTGATTTTTGACCATTTATGAGCCCTCTTGGTCTCGTGAGGGTATCTATAGCCACCTGGATCAATATTTGCAGTGGAATTGTGCCTCAGACCAAGTCAATTCCAATCAATTCACCACATTAATATATATTTGAAGTGGAATGGAACTTATGACTTGCATTTTGCAGGAGTTCGGAGCTACGCACAATGAACTTAGCTCATTATACAATCTAATAGTAGCCCATGCCTAGCCAATGCTCTATTTATTTTTCAATTTTCTATGTAAGATTCATAGAAGCAGATTTCATAAGTAAAAACCACTACAAAAAATTGTGAATTTTAAGGTGGTTTGAAATTCCTACATGCATATTACACCATTTCATAGTGGTGGATAATAAGGTGGTAGTTGTTTAGGAGACGCAGAGGCTGCTAAACAAACAGGGAAAATACCATTCACAGAACTTTGTTGAATATCACATAACCATTTCTCACCTCATGGCATCTCAGAGATGGCAGCACAGTAGAGCAGCAGTGGAATATACTTGCAACATTTAGTTTTCCAGGAATTTTCAATTTCCTAAAGGATTTACGGCTATATTGCTAAAGGATTTATTGTTGAATTCCTAAACTATACGTCCATATCGTTGAAGGAAATCTACATGGCACAATGAACAACCCTCAACTTAAGAAATTGTAGAAGTTCCCTATCTACTGAATGTTGTTTTTAAATTTTTACACGAGTTCATGCAAGGTCTCATTGAGGTAATGTTGTCGCGGCTTCGTCTCTTTTGCACGTTGATTGCTATTTCTCTTAAATTTTGTTGTTCTTGATTTTCATTATACACGGACTTGATACTAGTCACAGTGATGTGTATATTATGTTAAAGTTTGATGTATTCTTCCAAATATTGATGTTTAGTAGTCCTTAACGCTGAGATTTAGTTGGACTCCGATAACTTAGTGTAAGCAGTTGTTAGATTCAACTTAAATTCGTTATTTTTGCTTCAAAGCTATCGAAACCCGCTCTATACCTTCGAAGCGACAGACCCTTATCAAAAAAAGTCGCACAAGTGATGCGAGCTGGTCACACAGTTGTAACACCCTGAAAAAAGTGGCATGAGAGGGATGAGACCTAGTTGCATAGTTGCACAGTCATGACACACTGAAAAAAAATCGCATGGGAGGGGATGCGACCTAGGAGCACATTCATAGCACCTTGGAGAATAGTCACATGAGAGGGATGCGACTTGCGACTTACACAAAAAAATGGTTGTATTCTTCTTCTATAAATCTCGTGCCTTTGGGTGACTGAACATGGATACAATGGGGAAGGAAGCTCAGAATTGTCAAACAAGCTGACATAGGAATGGGAGAGAAGAACCTTTGTGTGCTAAGTTTATACCTCATAAAATTTCTTTGCTAGTATATAAATATTCTGGGTCTCATTAAACTTTGAGCAGTGAACCAATGTTGTATTATAGTGGAGAATATTACCTATGGGCAAGGCTAAGTCGCTGACAGAGGAGCGGGCATGGTGCATGATCCTTTCACCTTAATCTAAAGCATGGACTGCACTCTTCCGTTCAATTTTGACATTTCTTCTGCTTAGTCGTATCAATACAAGGTGATGCAATGCATACATGGCCATGAAGTATGACAAAGGATTTCAAAAAATCTATACACCAGCGGTGCACCATGCAACAAAAATTTAATGCCTGAAGAAGTTCCGCGTGGAGAATAAATTTTAGTGCAAGAGTTTAGTGTTGAAATCGTTTATGTAGGGTCAGTTTTGGGTAGAGGATTTAATTTCCCTGAATATCATATGGATAATGGGACATGAAACTTAAGAACTCGTGGAAACAAATGATATAGGGCAAGTGAAAATTGCCTCATTAGCCAAAGATGGGAAATGGGTTTGGTTCAATGCCAAATAGTATCGAGGCATTTTAAACGAAGACTAGCTTGTCTAAAATGGGAGCATACAAGTAAAAAACGGTCTCAAAGGGAAAGTATTCGGGTCCTTCACAAGAAACAACATTCAAACAATTCCTCTTTGCAAACATGTGGCAACAACAAGTCCAAAGGAAAAGGAAAAGGAAAATTCATTGATGATTCTGCCTTATATAGTTCAACATCCACACCTCTCACTTGGTCATATGATCTTTATGTGAAAGAGTTGTTAAATGTAAAAAATAGATTGGAGTTAGTAGAAGTTAAAGAGAAGGAACGAGATTGTACAATCCATATAAGAACAGTTGAAAACCAGTATTTAGAAGAAAGAAACAAAGTTCTGAAGGAGCAAGTGGCATTGCTACAAGAATCTCTCCTGATAGGGAAGACAGAATGGCAACGCATGAAGGTGGAGGTGAAAAACATGAAGAAATATGAAGTGGAGAATACAAATGTGATGAATGTGAAACCATCCCAGGATAAGGGGAAAGCAGTTGCTCAAATAGACAACCATGAAGAGACATCAAGGGAACAAAGGAAAGGAGGTTCCACAAAACTCTTCAAAACCTGGGCTCAAGTTATTAGCAATTCTGCTAAGAGGGAAGGACAAAAAATATTTTAGATTAACAACATGCAAGATAGAGAAATCAAGTAAATACAAGATAGAGAAACAAGAAAAATTATTAAAGGGGTGAAAGGTTATGGGAAAAATGAATGTACTCTTGACCTTGCAAGAGACTTATTTAAAGATAAGTTATAATGGAAAGGAAAAATAGGCCAATCATGGAGAGTAGGTAAGCTTAACGGTGAGAGACCCAGGCCCATAAAATTCATCATGCCTAGCTTGCGTGATAAAGATATCATTTTAAGCAAGAAGCAGCTCTTGAGGGGTTCTTGGTTTTTCTAGAAGAATATTTAACTGTAAGACAACAAGAGGAAAGCAGGGACGAAATGACAAAATTTAGGGCAGCAAGAGATGAGGGAAAGATAACATGGATTTATAAAGGTAAATTTGTGATAGTGCAATTTGGACCCCCTTCCAAAACAAGGCAGAAAAATGATAACAAAGAAGAGGCAACAAAATCTTTAACGAGAAATGAGGAAGCAAGGTCAGTATGGGCATGCAGGGAAAAATACACAACTGTGAGTCTTGCATGTCAAAACAAATAGCAATCAAGTCATATCCAGGTTTCCCTAAGATTATTTTTTTGGAACTGCAAGGGTTACCCATGGAGACGAGGACCTGGGTTAGGGCCTATTGCAGAAGGTAGAGACATAATTTGCCTCATAGAAACACATGAGCATGAAGGGTGCAAGACACCTTTGTTTGAAGGGTACTGGAAGATAGCAATGTGGAACAAGGCAGCAGGGAATGGAAAAGGGCATGGGGGTATCATGGTATTAGTGAGAGAAAAATAAGGTCGTTTCATTCAGCTAGAAAAAGAAGACCCAAATAAGCAATTTGTTTGGCTTAAAATATTATAAAATGGAAAACACATCAAAATTGCAGCATGTTATTTTGCACCACAAATTTCAAAAATATACAAAAGTAGAGGGCTTGACCACAAATATCCCTTTGTAGCCCTAAAAGAAAATATTGCAATATATTCTCAGCTAGGTGAAGTCCTTATAGTGGGGGATTTCAATGCTAGAACTGCGGGTGAACAAGCTACCATTCTTTATTGTAAAGAAGACGGTGACCCTATCTGGCTTACAAAAGAGAGTAATCATCAATGGGAAATAATTTCAGAGGATAAAGGTTTCAATCTCTTCGGAGAACAATTGCTTACGCTATGTGGGGATTTCGATTTAGTCATTTGTAATGGTTTCACTAGATGGGAAAATTTCGGCAATCTCACTTGCAATACTTACAATGGAGAAAGCATAGTAGATTATGTAATCTGCATGCATATTTTGTGTGAGAAAATGGAGGAATTTTTAATTGGAGATCAAATTTGGGACTTAAAATCAGATCACAAGCCAATCTATTTAATTTTATCTTAGAATGGAAAGAAGCAATTAGGATCAAAAACTCAATGTGTTCAACAAAATCCCCCAAAGGGAACAATTATTTTGACTCCAGAGAATTGTAATACCTTCAAAATAATGCTAGAGAGGCTCTTCGAGAAGGAGGGAATCTCATCTCATGGCCTTCATAGTAAAGAATTAACACATTTAATTCAAAGTGCACTTGTTGAGTGCAAAAGAGCAAAAATTAAGAAGTCTGAAACAAATTTCTTTCTGGTTAATGTTTGGTTTGATGAGGAATGCAAAAAGGCAAGGAGAATGTGGAAGGAATTAGACAACAATAACATAAATCTCAAAGCTTTTAAGTAGATATTAAGAAAGAAAAACGTTAATTTCATGGTTTCGAGGAGAGAAGAGCTAATCTTCCTTGGGAAAAATAACCCCAATTATTCTAGAAGGAACTCCAACCGAAAAAGTTGCAAACTGAAAACAACATTACAGCTTCTAAATGAATTGACTATGCAAGACAAATTTATGCGCAGGAGCCCAAGGTTGACCCTCCTACCTTGGTCAACACAGACACAAAACTCTTCACGGTGCAAGAGGTAGATATGGGTATCAAGAAGTTGGGTGCGGGAAAAGCAAAAGACTTATTTGAACTCCAAGAAGATTATCTAAAGTGGGGCTTAAAAAATCTTTCACCTCGCATCACAAAAATTTTCAACAACATCATACAGCAGGGGTTCCCCACATATTTGAAAATAAGTATGGAAATTCCTATTTTCAAGAGTGGTGATGTTAATAATCCCTCAAATTATAGAACCATAATGATAAACCCCTTGTTTGCAAAGTTATTTGGAAGAATGATAGAAAAGAAAATCAGCAAGTGAGTAGAAGAAAGAGATAAGCATGCTAAAGTGCAAGCAGGTTTTAGACCTACACATTCCACAGTTGATCATTGTATAACTTTAAGGCACATCATTGAAAAAGTTTGGGAAAAAAAGGAAGAATTTTTTTGTTGCTTTGTTGATTTCAGAAAATCCTTTGACACGGTTCCTAGGGATAAGCTTTGCCGCAGAATGGAGGAACTCAGGGTTCCCAGACATTTGAGAGCAGTTATGCATAGGCTATATGAAGAGGTGAAAGTAAAAATTAGAACTTCAGCAGGCATTTCTGAAAGTTGTAGAAGTGATATGAGGGTCAAGCAACGTTGCCCATTGTCTCCTACCCTTTTTGGTTTATATATTGACAAGCTTGAGGAGTGGCTAAATTCGCGAGGGGGTGATGGTATCCATTTGGACAAGTTCGTTATAAGGCTTCTTTTGTACGCAGATGACCTTATACTGATTTCTAAATCAGCTCTTCGTTTGCAATATCACTTACGTTCCCTTGAGAATTTTTGTAGAAGGGTGGGGATGCAAGTCAATATTAGAAAAACGAAAGTAGTGCTTTTCTCTAACAAAATAAAGCCTAACTAGAATAATTTCTACTTTGAAGGAAACATTCTAGAAGAAGTTGCAGACTACACATATCTCAGAATTGACTTCAACGGAAATTTAAGTTGGGATGGTTGTAGAAATAAAATAACTGGGGGGTTGGAAAGAATTTTATGCTCTTCAAAACAGGTGTAGAGAGGCAGAGATATGGGACTGGAAAACCACTCTAACTATTTTTGGGCTTCTAGTGATTCTGGTGATTCTCTACGGTTGTGAACTTTGGGCCAACATCACAACCGAGATGCAATGGAACCAAATTGAGAAAATTCAGAAGTGTTTGATTACAAACAAATTCAAAATTAAAAGTGTAGTTCCTTATGCTATGTTTTTAAGTGAAACAGGGGTTGATCCTATTGAAGCAATTTCTATGGTACGAGTCATGAGGTATTTTTAAAAAAAAATGAGAAAATGGAAGAGGGTAGATAGCCTTAGGTTGTGTTTAATGACAGATTGTGAAAAAGAAAGAAGACTTGGATGCGGCGAAATAACAAATGGTTTATTAAATGGGGTATTTTCTTGAGCATGTGTCCTACAAACAATAAAGAGATAAAAACTTTTGTTATGGATAAGTTCCATAAAATTACTTTGGAGAAATAGCTAGGGAGAAAGACGAAGTACTACATTGAATAGTTTAACCCCACTCATAATCATCAGCAAAAAGCGTACATAGGGGCCAATATTTCCTGGAGATCTAAAATTCTTATTGCTCAATTATGGACTAATTCTCATCAACTTAATTGTGAAACATGGCGATGGAAAAGGCCAAAATAAATGTGGCAAGAAAGAGTATGTATTTTTCACTCTTCCAAAAAAGTGGAAATAGAAAAACATTTCATTTTAGAATGTGAGGCCTTCAAAGACAGCAGGGAATATTATGTAGGTATTCTGATAGCTAGCTCTTGGAATAATCTATTCAACGAAGATTTTATCGAGAATTTGGGAGCGTTTATTGTAAAACTCCACAGGAAAAGGGCCGAATACAAGAGCCATATGGAGAAGCAATCTATCCCATAGGATATTTTTAGCCTCGTGGATGTTAAAAATATTTTATTTCTTTCTTTCAATTATTTAAATGCTACATTTTTTGTATGCATAATGTTGATTCTTCACACAATCTCCACGAAATAATCAAGTCTTAATAAAATTGATCTTCCAAAGAATCCATAGTTGACGATGACTCTGCCCTAGAGAAATCAAATTGGTTTGATTTGCACGTCAATATCTTGAATCAAATGGGTTTTCATTTGTTCAAAAATTCAGTTGTTCACTTTAGGGATTATGTTCTTTCAGTTTAGCATACTTCATGTTCGTTGCGAGCAATGAAACAAGTGTTATTCCGCACCACGGTGTAAATTAGCGAATAAATTGCATGGCCATATGGTCAAAACATGTACATAAAACCTATGGAAAATAGACTCTAAAGGGTTCAAATGAAATACAAAACAAGCAACACCATCAATATTTTTAAAAATATAATTATGAAATAAAATCATTAATTTTACAAGAAAACATATCATTCATTGTTTTTATATGCACTTCCACATTCAATTATGGGCCGCTCTAGTTGTGCAGAGTGTGGAGGAAGTTCATTGTGTGGAGTGCAAATCTTGTGCAGAGCTCAGTACTCCCGCACAATGAGCTTGTCCCGCACCTTTCAATGTTTTCTTACTTTTGAGTTAAATTTCATTAAACCAATGTGATCCTTTTAGTTGTGCTTATCCCTCCAAATTTGTTTTTGTGTCGTGTAGATGAATAGAATCCATGTGTCACATGGAGAATTCCATGTGTTTTCATGTGTTTTTAATGAAAAACTAAAAGAAAGTATTAGCAGTTGTGTGCGAAGATAGAATTACTTTGTTACAAATAGGTTTAGATATATGTTGATAAACTGGAAGAGTGGATAAATTTGCAAGGTGGAGATGGTGTTCGGTTGGGGGGGTTTGTGATAAAGCTTCTTTTATATGCTGATGATCTTGTTTTGATTTCTAAATCGGCCCATGGATTGAAGATGAACCTATATGCCCTTGAGCATTTTTGTAGAGCAGTGAGGATGCAATTCAATATTAGCAAGATGAAGATAATGATTTTATCTAATAAAAAGAAGCAAAGTCAGCATACTTTCTTCTTTAAAGGCAACACTCTTGAAGTAAATGAGTAAAAATACCTTGGGATCAATTTTACCAACAAACTTAATTGGGAGGACTGTGGAAAGAAGAGAATATTAGAAGGGTGGAAAGCATTGTATGCTCTTCAAAACATATGCAGAGAAGCATATTTATTGGATTGGAAAATGATTAAAGTGCTTTTTGGACTCCTAGTTTGTCCAATGACGCTATATGGGTGTGAATTGTGGGCTAGCAGCACCCTTATCTCAAAATGGAAGCAAATTGAGAAAATCCAAAAATGATTGATCATGAGCAAGTTAAAAATAAAAATTCCAATACCTTATGAGATAATGTTGAGTGAAACAGGATAAATTGCAATCGAAGCAATTGTTATGGTGCAGCTCATAAGATATCTAAAAATAATTGAGAAAATGGGAGTAGGTAGATGGCCTAATGTTATCTTCAAGGAAGGCATGAGTGAAAGAAAGAAAACATGGATGAGACAAAACTACACATGGATGAAAAAATGGAATTTCTACCTCAATGCTTGTCCCACAAATAGCAAAGAGCTAAAGAATTTTGTTATGGATAAATTTCGTAAACAGGTATGGGGAAAAAGATTTGGGTAGAAAAAATAAGTACTACATCGAAGAATTCAACCCTATGTATGATATCCAACAAAAAGAGTACATTGGAGCTACCATTCTGTGGAGAGAAAAGATTTTTATTGCTCAATTAAGCACCAACTCGCATCATCTTCCGTGTGAAACAGAGCAGTGGAAAAGGCCTAAGGAAGCTTGGGAAGAACGAGTGTGTACATTTTGTATGTCTGGAGTAGTGGAATCAGAAAAAACATTTCATTTTGGAATGTGATGTGTTCAAAGACATCAGAGAAAGTTATGGGAATATGTTAGCATCGGTTTCTTGGCATTATCTTTCCAGCGATGAGATAGTTGGAAGGTTGGGCCAGCTCATCATCAATTTGAACAAGAAGAGGACTTAAATGTAAAAGGAGAAAACAGGGAACCCAACCATAGGCTATTTTTAGTCTCGTAGATGTTTTAATTTCATTCATTCATTCATTCATATATAAAAGCAACGATGTTCGCATTAGTAATATGAAATTTCCATGAAATGAAACCACACACAAACACTTTGTATTGAGGCTTGTAAAATGGCCAATGCAAAGAATGCTTACCAAATGGCAACGCAGATTTTGAGCAATAACTCTCCTCCACGTTGAAATTTCGTAATATATATATGGTAGGGTGATTATCCCATTAATTTTGCGTATCTGATGCTCATAGTGCATATCTATATTTTTTTTCATCACCAGGACACTGGCTGAGCAAGCCAGTAAGACAACCTCGCTTCATTGTAGAAATCATTGTAAGCCCCTGATGATTATTTTATTTTTCGATTTGGGGTCTTGGGGGAGGCTTGTATAGTGCTTGATTTATTTTTCAATACGCCATGTAATATTCATAGAAGCATGCTTCATAAGAAAAAAAACTGCAAACAAATTGTGAATTTTAGGGGCGTTCAAAATTCCTACATGCCTATTACTATTTTTTAAATGTTGCATTTTTCTTATTCATAATGTTGATTCTTCACATGGTATCCTTAGCATAATCAATTCTTACTTAAATTAATCTTCCAAAGCAGCCATAGCTAATGACGAATTTGTCTTGGAGAAATCAAATTGATTTGATTCACACATCAAGACATTGAATCAGTTGGGTTTTCAATTGTTCAAAAAGTCAGTTTTTCACTTTAGGGATTATGTTCCTTCATTTGAGTATACTTCATGTTAGCTTTTCACTTTAGGTATTATGTTCCTTCATTTGAGTATACTTCATGTTTGTTGTTATAATTTTAGTATACTTCATGTTTGTTGTTAGCAATGAACTAGATGTACAACAATATAAATTAGCTAATAACTTGCATGGTCATCATGGTCACAAAAATCTGAGAAAACATGTACATAAAACCTATGGATAGTAAAAAAAATAAAGGGTTCAAAAGAAATACAAAACGAGAAACACCATCAAAATTTTAAAAACTATAATTTTGAAATGAAATCATTAAGTTTACAAGACAACATATCATCCATTGTTTCTATCCAAACTTTCACACTCATTTTCAAGCCGCTTAAGTTGTGCGGATAACGGAGCATCCATTGTATCTATCCAAACTTTCACACTCATTTTTGAGCCGCTCAAGTTGTGTGGATAACGGAGGTTGTGTGGAGCTCCGCACTCTTGAAAAATGAGCTTCCTCCACACAATGAACTTCTTCCACACCCTTCAATATTTTCTTACTTTTGAGTTAAATTTCATTCAACCAATGTGATCATTTTAGTTGTGCTTATCCCTCCAAAATTTCTTTTGAATTGTGTAAATGAATATAAACCATGTGTCACACAAATAATTCCATGTGTTTCCTCATGTTAATCCTTTGCATTAAAATTCACTGGCTACTCATCTTCCTAAAAGAAAAACAAATCTCCTATACATTAATATATCGACAATGTAGTCCATTACATTCATTAACAACAACTATGATCTAGCACAAATTACTGTATACTCAACCCATGGAATCTCGTTTAGAATGGTGGATATCTAATTTCTATCAAGATTTTCTTAGCATGTTAACTATATTATAGATGTTTATGTTCTAATATAGCGTAGATGTGTGAAATAAAAGTAATACAAATGAAAAAGAGGAACAATGTCTCTTGCATTTTCGACCTAAATTTGGACGATTCACCAATAGATTCCAAGAAAATATATAAGGGTGTCGAGGAAGCCTATTGTGCAGGTGTTGTGCGGATAAATCAATCTTGTGGACAAGATCAATCTCCCTAGTACCAAAAGGTAATCTAGCAACAAACAGCCAAATAAACCTATCTTTCTCTAAACATATGCAATTTACAAAAGAATATTATAAAGGTGTCAAGGTCTTACCGTAGATCCAATGCTTGTTCGAAGTTGTCGTCCCTCGTGCACTTGAAGGAGTTATCTTTGTAAACCTGCAGTCACAAACAAGCAAACATTAAATAACACCTATATAGTAAATATTATAAATCATGCCTATCATGGTGATCAAGGAATCCATGAAATAAACAGTTAATTAACAGCTTATTGAGAAAAATGAATTCATTTGTATTAACTTTGAAAGAAGGAAAACCTTAGAACCTTAGCCTTGATGTTGAATAGGCCTTCCCGGGGTCCGAAGCAGGAATCTCCTCTACTCCAACAAGCCTTGCACTCTTCCGACTGAGACATATAGAGGTATGTGATCTCTCCTCACAAAATCTCAGTTAAATGAGTCTGAATCCCAACAGCACTTAACCTCAAATAATTCTAAAGATTTAACTCCACTTGAGGCTACCCAATGCCTCTTTTTATAGTACAAAAGAGGACGTTTCAGTTCCAACTATGAAGGGATAGAATCCTCCTTCAAAGGGATAAGCTCCTCACATCAAGGGGTTAGCTCCATAAGGTAAGGGATACATGAACCTCAAAAGAGTGGTTCTACCACCGCAAGATTCTTTCTAGAGGCTTCTAGAATTTACTGAAAGTGAGATTTTTGAGTTTACTTGCGCCTTTTTAATCTTTTATAGGGGTCCGCACCCATAACACAGAGAAAGTGTGTTCAGGTACGCAGGAGTCATGAACATTAGGTGTGGGACTGCAAGCAAGATACAAAGAAAGTGTGATACCAAAGTTAAGGAGATTTTTAAGAACTTTTCTCTTATTTTCAAGGCTTGACATGAGGAACTGATGTGTTAGAATTTCAAAGGAGGAAGTATGAGTGATAATGAGCTCATAAAAATAGCAGAATGTCAAGATGACAATTTTTAGTGCAACAGATTGCCCCCTTAAGTGCAAAGTCTAGAATAGATGAAGCTGAATTCTGTCATATATGAAGAGTGCAATACTTTATCATTTCAAGGATTATCCTATGGATACCCCAGTCAGAACCTGTAAAAACATTCAATGCAAAATATATATATGTAAACATATCATCGCTGAGGTAGGCATTCCCATACTCATATCAAAACTAAGTAGAAAACTGATCTAAACTGTTCTGATACAAGAGTGATTTTGAATATATCAACAATATAGACATGTGTAGACACAGTATGGATGCAGCCATCTGTTTATGAATAGTCTACTGTATAAATGATAACAAAATTCCTCGCAACCTGGATGGTAGAAACTAGATCCAGGGTCTTGATTTCCGCTTCTCAAACCAGTACGATTCTATCCATGTGAATGAATGTGTCGAAGTTGAACATGGTAGAAACCACTTGATTACTATTCAATGATGTAGACCGTTAACAAGTGTGAGAGTAATCACCAGTAATGTCAATGGCTCTCAAATTACTCAGTACAAACCATGAAATGTGAATGAATAAGCTGAAGTCAAACATGTCATGGAATCTTTCGATCGAAGGTCAATGACACAACCTGTCGTCAAAGGTGAGAAACCTGCCATTAAGGCATGCAGATTTCAAGGTACTGAAGATTTCTAGATCAACTTCCTAGATAATGAGTTTTCATCGATAGGAAGTGATCCGTCGTAGGCAAGCCCACAACACGAAATCATAGATCAAGTTTTGAAGAAATATATTGGCAAGGATTGACTCAGGGATGGTCAAAATCGATGAAAGATGTTTTGCAGATAAATGGTTTGTTTGAACTGTCCTCTTGAACACATAACGACACTGCAGATGGCCTGGTAAAAATTGACCCAAAGCTAATACCCAGAAACCGGTTGAAGACTTTCAAAATGGTTTGATTAACTGTTAGGAAAAGGATTTCCCAACCCAGGTGAACAAAAGTATCGTGTTCAAGAGTGGTTAATGGCTTTTCGAAAAATCAAAATACAACAAACAGGTTCATTTTTCTCTCTTTTCCCCCACCATTTCTGGCAAGTACCTCTTTATTTTTGACAAGATTGAGGAGGACAACATTTGCTTGTTTATAAGCTCATCCTTCGAATGAGTCCAACTTAGTTTAAGATTCGAACCCTAAGAAGGAGTGGTTCGTTCCAGTTTAAAATTGAACAGGTCCTTTACTGTTAAATTTTAACGAGTCCAGTATAGGAGAAACTTGGTGTTTTTTCAATTTTAGGGAGTTAGAAGAAAAAACTTAAGAAGACTCCATGGGGGTACTTTTTCGTAAATTTAGTCTCTCGGGCCCGAAAAAGGATAAAATAATGCAAGAGAGAACTCTATTGACTGTATTTAGTCAACGTATACCTTTTTCGTAAATAGTCCATTTCAGTCCGTAAAAGGGGTAAACTTATATTGAAGGGACGATCATTCATTTATTTTAACGAGTTCGAATAATCAAGTGCTCGGAAATCTTTTCAATTTTCGAGATCTGAAAAGAGCTTAAAAGAGAACTCCAAGTTTTCGCTTTTTCGTAAATTTTTGAAAGAGTCTGAAAAGGTGATAAAAGTATGCTCTTTGTTGAAAAGCGATCAATTTTCCTGAAAAATCTAATTTCTGCACAAAAACTCGAAGCATTACACATACATGTTTAAGATAAATAAAAATGCTTTAAAAAATAACCTTTTTAAAGTGAAAAATAAACAAATTAAAAATTAATTTATTCAAAAAAACTTATAAAAAGGACTTTTCTAACTTCATTTTTACCATTTGTGTTCAGAGTGAAAAGTAAGAGCTTTTGGGTAAAAAAGTTCCTGCGAAGATTCTGGAAAATCCGTCCAATGAAATCGAGAACCGTCAGCTCTAGGTAATCCAAAACCTCCTTATCTTGCATTTCATCCATTTATATTTCATTTTTAGGCTTTAGATTTCATTTTTAAGGGAAAAAAAGGTTCAAAAAATTGCCCGCGGGGGTCCGCAGGTGCAACACGCGGGCCCTGCGGACCCCGACTTTTTTCTACATGGGAAAAAGTCTTGGGTCCGCACCTGTTCCACAGTGCCCATGCATATCTACACACTATGTATGAACTTCAGGTGTGGACCCCGCGCAATGAAATTTCAAACTAAAATTTCTCAAATTACACCCAAAAATTTTCAAAAAATCTTGTTCTAATATGTCTTTTTATGCATTGTAGGACATACAAGATGCTTGTTTGGAGAGAACGTGAGCATGAATACGTAGATGATGCCGCAATGAATCATTTTCCTACAATTCAGGCATTGAGAGCATGTGGTTTGTATAAATTCTGGGCCATTCAGGGCATGAGGGCACAGGTAGACCTCCTAACGTGGCTGGTGAACAGGTGGAATGTACAGGACCAGTGTTTTATTATTGGCGGCCACCGGCTCGAGATTGAGCTGGAGGATATCTATTTTTTGACTGGTTTTTCCAAGAGGGGCGAAAAAATTTCTCTGTTTGGGACTAGGCCAGGTGGCCAGTCTGTCGCTAGTCTTCGACTAGAGTTTTGTGATGATCAGGCAGACCCCCGGGACAAATGGATTGACATAAAAACTATCATCCATCCCAAGCTTAAATTTATTGCATTTACTGTCACCAAACTGTGTGGGAGCGCGGCGTTGCATGTGGCTACTGGTTCCCAGATGCGCATTGTTGTAGACTATTTTCGAGGCACCATTTTCAACTGGCGCGAAGCTGTGTTGGCCAATGTAAAAGGCCAAATAACCAGAGAAAAGAATGGAAAGCTAAACAAATTTGGATATGGATCCATTGTAGTCACCTTTTCTCTAGAGAGGATCCCCATGTTAGCTCCACAGAACATTCTTGTTGATGCTGGTCGACCTCGAGAACCTAGGATGGTTCGTTGGGTTTCTTGAATGGCCCATCACGATACTGAGGGTGTCGAGGTTGTTCAATTTCCTTCTTCATATTTCCGTTGGCTAGAATGCCAAATTTTTGTTATAGAGGACTTTCCATACGCCGGGATATATTTTTGCAGCGACCGAGAGATGGCTCTCCCAGTAGGGGAATAATGGGATGAATCAGGTAAAAATCATTTTTCAACAATTTCTAGTTCTAATTTTTTTGTTTTAATCGTCTCAAAACTAATAATCAAAATTTTAAATGCAGATGTGGGCCCACGACGACCATTCCATCTCCAGCCTTATGAGAGAAGGCATCCAGCTGCAGCCGGACTAGCCCCAGAAGGCCAATCAGCAGAGATCTTATCTCATTTAGAGCATCACCTAGAGTGTCTGACTCTAGCATTCCAGAGACCAACATAGATGATATTCCGCTCAGATTACAAAGATATGTGATTGGTGTCCCAAGACCTTTTAGGAGGTTCCTTTGTAGGGTGGCCCGGGCAATGGTCTCTTATCGTGATCATCATCAGTGATAGGATGATTGTTTTGTAGACTCATATTTTTGACCTTTTGTATTATCATTTTTGCTGATCATAAGGTGTTTTCAACCTATGATCAAAGACGATGTAAATTTTTGAAACAAACTTCTATGCTATGATATATCACTATTACCAATTGTCTGTGTACATGTTATTGAATGTTGTTTAATTTACTGTTTTTATTATTGCAAATGTCGATTTATCATACTAGAAGCAACTGTATTTGCTAACGTATTTAAATGTCTTAGAATATGTTGATATTCAATGTAATCAAATTCACATTCGAAGAGACAAACTCTTAAAAATAATCGTAATAACACTGGATTTCTAATGGCATAAACCCTGTTAAGCTGTAATACAACAAGTTCAGAATCTAACCTAACAATCAAACTCTGAATTCCAAACGATATGGATTCAGATAATAACTCAATCACTGCACTATAATCTGCAATGTTATTCGTTGTTTGACCAAGGCTTACCCCATGCATGGATACTAACTTGTCAGAGGGTGAATAGATAACCCAAGCTGTGGAAGAAATTTTCTGTGTACTACGACCAGCACCATCATCAAAACCAATGTAGGTTTGAAGAGATGTCGACATCTGAAATATCAAGAGTAAAACTTAGATAAGCAGGAAGAGTGATAAAAACACACTCTAAACTAGGCACGCTTTTCTAATCTAAGACACACCAGCAGTAAAGAAATCTAATCTAATCAAAAATCTCCACACCAAATTTAAGCATAATATCTCTTCAGATAAAGCCCATTTCTGGGTTTATCTAAAGGGACACCATCGAAATATATCAGCTCATAGGCCCCTTTTGCTAGATTTCGCTTAAAAATGAAAGGACCATGCCACATGGGCACAAATTTTCCAACTCCTAGCTTATCGTTGGCTTGATCGTACACTAAGACTAGGTCTCCTTCTGAAAAATTACGAGGGGTAACATTTCTATCGTACTAAGCCTTTATTCATTTAACATGAGCCTCGTTTGCTAATGCAGCATTTCGTCGATTCTCATCTAGCTGACCCAAGTACAAAAAACGCTTCTCCTCTTCAAACGTAGCTGGGAGTAATTCTATGGCTAATTTCAATGACAGAATTTCGCATTCAATAGGCAACACAGCTTCCAAACTATAAACCAGTTGAAAGGGAGTGAAACCAGTTGATGTTTTTACTGAGGTCTGATATGCCCAAAGTGCTGAAAATAACATGGAATGCCAATTCGACTTAAGAATGCCAATAATTCATCTGATCATAGTGACTAAAACTTTATTTATAGCTTCAACCAGACCATTAGCCTGTGGGTAATAAGGAGTAGAACTATCGTGGCACAGGCCAAGTTGATTTTTCAATTCAGTAATCATGATATTTCGAAAATGACTTCCATGATCTGTAATAATAGCTTGAGGAACACTGAATCTAGAAATTATATGATTGAACACGAAAGTTGCAGCAGTATTTCCGTCTGCCGAAAATGTAGGCATCACCTCGGCCCACTTAGTAAAATAATCTACCGCTAGGATAATATATGCATGCCACCTGACCGAGTGAGGGTTACAAGTAATAAATTCAATACCCCACTTTGTGAAAGGACCGATAGCAATTATAGGGTGAAGAGGAGCGAATGGTGCACACATTTTATGATCAAAGACCTGACAATTGTGGCATTTCTGGACTGCATAGATACAATCTTTGAATAATGACGGCCAAAAATAACCAGCACGCAATATATTTTGGGCTGTGGCATACCCAGACATATGACCGCCACATGCTCCAGAATGGCAGTCATTTAGAATCTTCTCAGCTTCTTCATGAGTAAGATAGCGTTAGAAAACAAAATCCGCTCCACGATGATAGAGCGTATCACCAATAATATTGTATTGTTGGGATTGGAAACGTATTTTCTGTCGCTGAGATCGTGATATTTTAGGCCGAAAATATTGGGTTTGGAGATAAACTATAATATCCCCATACCAAGGATCAAGTGTACTGATAAGAAACAAGGATTCATCCGCAATGGGTTGCTCCGCCACAGTTTCAATATCAGTAGAGGGGAAATCACACATCAGTTCGGAAAAAACCAAATATTTATTTGCCTTGGATTTTTCAAATTCCAAGTCAAATTCCTGCAGGATAACTATCTATTTGGAATACTTGCCCCCTAGTAATTGTTTGGTCAAGATGTACATCATAGGGTTACAGTCAGAAATTACTGTGGTTTTGCATAATAAGATGTAGTGTCGAAATATTTGGACAGCTTGAATAGCTTCCAAGGCCAATTTCTCCACATGTGTGTATTTGATCTCAGTCGGATGCATATTTCGACTAAGATAGTAAATCACGTGTTCATTGTTGAATTCATCTTCCTGAACTAAAACCATCCTAATGGTGGAATGAGAAGCGGCGAGGTACAAAAAATAATCCCGGTTGTAACTGGGAGGATGAAATAATGGTGCATGGGTCAACGAGTGTTTGAGTGCATCAAAAGATCGATTAGCAATCTCATCCTAAAAGAATGGAACGTTCTGTTTTAACAACCTATTAAAACCCTTTTTTAGCTCGGCGTAGTTAGGAATGAACCAACATAAAAAGTTCTCTTTCCCTTGCAAACTTTGGAGTTGGCGCAGAGTCAAAGGAGGAGGTAGATTGACAATAGCTTCGACCTTCGACGGATCAACGCAAATGCCTACTTTTGAAATAACAAATCCCAGTAAGCGACCCGATTCTACATAGAAAACACATTTGTGTGGATTTAGCCTAATTCGATAATGCCTACATCTCATAAAGATAGCTTGTAAATGAGTGAGATGGTCGGCCCTACGTGATGAATGAGCAATTAAATCATCGAGATAAGGCTGCACAATGTGCTTAATGACATGAAATGCATAAGACATACCCCTTTGAAAAGTTTCCCCCTCATTCTTCAATCCAAAGGGTAGTTTGCAATAAGCAAATGTCCCCCATGGAAAAATGAAAGTTGTTTTTGGCTGATCAGTAGGGAGTATGTTTATTTGATTGTAACCGGAAAAACCATTCATAAAGGAGAACAGTTTACTGCCAGCACAATCATCAATTATTTGATCGATATAGGGAGTTGGATAATTGTCTTTAGGACAAGCTCGATTAATATCCCTATAGTCGATACATACTCTTATCGTTCCTTGTTTTTTGTTAACAGGAACAATATTTGATACCCAATCAGTTAAAGGAATTGGATAAATGAAACCTGCATGAAGTAATTTTTCAAATTCGGCTTTGATAGCAGCAGCTTTTCTCGGATGTATCTGACGTAAACATTGACGGACAAGTTTGGCATCCGGGTAAGTCTTGATTTCATGTACAACAATTGACGGATCGATTCCTGGCATTTCCTCATATGCCCAAGCAAACACATAACGGAATTCTTGAAATAGGGCTTTATAAGTTTGAATTTCATCTTCCGTACAGCAAGCACCTATATGAATGTTTTGAATTATTCCTGGCTTGACTGAAATGTCAATTGGAATTGTTCGAGAGATATTTTCCAAATTTAGCTCAGAATCAGGATTTTGCAATCTATTTTGCGGTTCTTTGACATATTCAACAATAAAAATAGAAGCGAAATCATTTTCAAAATGATCCAGCTTAGGTAAAAACGAAGATCAGTGATGTAGATCTTCCCATGGTAAATCGTCAACAGACAAAAGTTCACGAATCTACTCATCAGTATGAATAAGATTAGGAAATGTCGTTGTGGCTGAGCTAGATATAGAAATTGATTCCTCATGGATCCCATTCATTGGATGGGTTTCGGTTGAAGAAGGATCGGAAAGTGACTGTACAGCCTGATATGCAATTTCAAATGGACTCAAAGGCATGGCATCATCAAATGAATCTAACTCGGAGTCGGAAGGTACGATCCAAGGATCATCAAATGTAATAGTATTTGATGAAATCATATGAATAGTTGCAATAGAAGGCAATACGTTAGGAGGAGGAAACGAAAAATTTCCTAGTAAACCAGAATCTTTAATCAAACCTACCCCAACATCCTTTTAAGGGATAGCCATTTTACCAATGTGTTGGATTGTTTCTGTAGAGGTTGGATCGGAAGAAAAATAAGTTAACTGATTTATTGTAATTATCCTTCCTTTATGTGGAAATTTTATAAGCCGAAAGACAGAAGAAACAACAGCAGTCATAGCATAAGACCAACTACGACCCAGGAGAAGGTTGTAATATAGAGGGGCATCAACCACTTCCACATCTAGATTTACGGTTTTACCTTCGACCCCTATGGGTAAATCCTGCAAAATACCAAAAGGATGGAAACCTACGCCATCAAAAGCCTTTAGAATTGTCAGAGACTGATTGAGTGTAGGAGAACCAAGTGATTTCAAACACTGGATCGACATAATACATGTTGAAGCTCCCACATTAATCACAGTCCGAAAGATCGGTCTGTTTTTGACTAATACTGGAATCTGGAAAGCCATTTGATGAGGTAGGCGAGGTGCACTATTATCCAAATCGAATATTATTAGGTTCGAGTCCTGAATATCGACAACTCCTATGGCAGACAAAAGTAATTTACGCTGTGTTGGGCACGACTACAGCACTTCCAAAGCCGACATTGCTAAAGGGGAAATAGCTAAGTCCTCAACAATGTTGTAATTATGTGCAAAGATGATTTACGAAGTACACCTTTAGCAGGCGGTTTGATTACTAAGTCTGGATTAGGTTTCTCAATTTGTAGTGGATCGGAAACGGAAGGAGGTGTAGTTGATGTATTTTAAATAGAAGATTATGCTTCTTTACCATCAACAGGACTCTTACTGCCATAATCTTGCGATCACGTCGCCATCCTGACATGAGACATCATCAGAATAGGTTCTTCTGAGGAATTCGAGGTAGAACCAACCATCTTACTATCTTGAGTGGGAAAAGGATCCTTCAAGATAGAAAGTTGTTGTGAACCTTTAACAAATTTCGAAACCTCTGCTCGATGTGGGCATTCTTTAGTAAAATGATCCTCGTCACAAATGAAACAAGGATAGCGAGGCTTGTGTTTTTCATCATTAGATTTAGTCTTATCTATTTTTTCTTTTGAATTATTTTTGTTTTTATTCTTCCCTTTCTTTTTACCGCTGGATTAGATTTGGACATAGATGTCTCTACGACATGAATGTCGGTAAAAATTTCAGGGGAAGATTCTCCTTTCGGGGAATCAGGTAAAGTTATAATAGGAGAAGAATTCTTTGAATATTTCTTCTTGCTTTTAGTATTGACTGTACCAATCATATCATCAGCGGCCTGAGACCCTGAAGGAGCTGCAGTTATTTGACCTTGTTTTGCAAGATCGGGGATTTTTTCATGTAAAGTACCTGATTGCATATAGACGAGGTCAAGTTACTGAGCTTGAGCAATAACTTGCTCCTCAGTAACAACTCCGGCCTTAGCTACATCTTCAGTGATTTTGGGTAATAATGATTTAACAAACCATTCTGCCAAAATTTGATCCGGAATGTAAACTTTCACTAAACGCCTTCTACGTCGCCATTCGTGAATATGATCAGAAATATACGTGGACGTGGATTGTTTTAGCGAATTCAATAGTTCTGTGCCATTTTCATATATGACAAGCAACTGAACATGAGTTAAGAAAGAAGTTGCTAACTGACTGAAATTATTAAAAGAGCCTGGTGGTAACTCAATGTACCCTTTGGCGGCAAGACCAATAAGAGTTCTTTGAAAAAGATGTAAGCGAATTGAATCATCAATTATTAAATTAGACGCACACCAAAGGTGATAAGTCATAACGTGATTTGACGGATCATCTCCTGACTTACCCTTGAATTTCGATATATCACTGGGCAACTTATGCGACATTGGCGGCCAGTACGGATAATAGAAAATTGGATCATTCATAAGGCGTGTCAAATCAAGTAAATCCAAATTTGCAATAAATGGTAACTGATGGTTAGGATCGCGAAAACCTTGAGTAACCAAAGCAGTTCCGGGAGGAGGATACCCAGGATAACTGGGAATCGGATTTGCATTAGGGATGGTATAACCTCCCGCAAAACCAAGATTAACCGAACCAAACTAGGGTTATTGAGGCTATTGATAAGTATAGCCAGGGTACGGTTAATACTAATAAACTGGGTTTTGTGAAACGGGACCGAATTGATACTGTCCCTGGTACGGTTGATACGTGAATTGCGGTTGACTTGTGACAATCGTACTTGTACCAGCTTGTCCCGTAGGTATCTGGACCGAAGTCTGAACTGTAGGTCCTGACTGGGGTACAGAGACTTGAGGGATTTGCACGGATGCAGGGATAGAAGAACTCGGAGCTACAAATACTCCAGAAACAGGTGTTATAGGTTGAGCAGATGTTGTAGCAGTTGCGGTAGTTTGAGGCGGAGTCTGAGGTGTACTAGGCCCAGACTGCTGAACAGAACCAAGTGCATGGGTTTGAATAGTAGGCTGGACAGGTTGCTGGGTTGGACCAGAAACCAAAGGCTGTCCAGGTTGAGTAGACAACTGCACATTAGGTTGCATAGTCTTTTGAATTTGGGAAGGATCCCACACCATGTTTATTCCAGGGTATTTTCCCGTAGAAGGTTGAACGTAAGGACCATAGCCTGGTTGAACGTAGGGTTGATAAGTAAGTGGTAAATTTCCGGCTCCTTGTAAAAATGATTGACCAGAAGGCGGTTGGAAACTTTGAGTTGGGTACTGACCTTGAGGTTGATAACCCTTAGGCATGTACTGAATCTGGGGTTGATAAGGACCTTGAGGAACATACTGAGTTTGGGGTTTACCTTGGGGTATGTACTGTCCCAAAGGTTGATAACCTTCAGCTATGTACTGTCCTTGAGGTTGTTCTCCAAAATAATATTGTGCCACAGTTTGTCCTGGGAAAAAGTTACCTTGAGGTTGCCACCCAAGTGGTAACAGACTGCCTTAAGGTTGCCCCCCAGGTGGTAATTGACTACCCTGAGGTTTCCCCCCAGGCGGTAACTGACTTCCTTGAAATTTTCCCCCAAGTGGTAACTGACTGCCTTGAGGTTGAGGATTCGGAATATTACCAGACATCATAAATATTTGCTCTGCGTTTGACGTTTTAGTTTTAATTCCATTAATACCAGATGATAATACTTGTTCAATCGGTCGAGGAGCTTCTCCAAAGAAAGTACTAGACAGAGCCTAATACCCCGAAAGAACAGAAGGACCACCGTGTAAAAATGCTTTCGGTGTCTGGGGAAACATAGATGACTCTCCTGCCATAATGGATGAAGGATAGTAACCTTTGGGCGTAGGATGAAATGGAATTCGAGGTGGAGAAAAAGCAAGACCCGGATTTTATAAAAAGTTTGTCAAAGATAGATACCAAGCATAAGTCCGAATAAGGCTGTAGAAAATGGATTCATGCTCCCTAAGAGTTAAAGACTGAGGGGATTCGGGAAGATATATCTCTTCGTCTGGACTAGCAAGTTCTTCAATAGAAATGAGGCCAGATGGAAGATCTTCAGTAACAATATTTCTTACCCTAGGTGAACCAGGATCGCTAGAAGTTGGTGTAATAAATCCTGAGGATGTTTCCAAAATAGAATGTTCAGTTTTAGGCTCAGAAATTTCAGGTTCGTCAGCTATTTCACTGGAAGGAGAAATACTACCAGTAACTTCAGAAACTGAAATCGGTTCTTGAATATGTTCTGTTGTGGGTATTTGATGATCAAGATGAACAACTATCGATGAACTTCCAATTTCTGTTGATCTAATTCTATCGCTACTAGATGATACTAGAGCATGCAGCCCTTCAAGTTGACTTGGTGTATATTCAGGGGGCTTCCCCTGAAGTCTCTGAGATTGTCTCAGTAATTCTTCCACGATTAAATATTAATCAATCACACGCAAACAAAGAAAATCTCAATAAAAACACCTAAATTATATAAAGAAACAAACAGTTGAATCACACGCCTAAAAATATAAGAGTTCAAACCACACACAAACAGTAACTTCCCGAACTAAAACACTAGTTGGTGATGAAATCCAACTTAGTAGAAATTTAATACAGAAAGGGCGGTTGGAACAATTACCCCGATAACCTGCTTAATGAAACAGACTGGCACAAGTTTCTTCACAAAACCATCTCTTGTGAAGAGAACCCCCCAGAGAGTCCAAGTGAGTCTAGTCGACATATGCTCCAAGTAGAGTGAGATATTTCCTTCACCATCACCTTAGGAAATAATCTTAAGCTTATGGACACTAAGGTTACCAACAGTAACAAATACAACTGGGGGAACAGTCTACGATCCGATTCCACGTGCAAGGGCAGAGTAACAAGCTCAATCCCCTTGAAGGCTCCTCGATATGGTTAATCTGAGGTTTACCAACAAGTGACCCCAAGCTCCTCGATAATGGTTAATCTGAGGTTTACCATTTGTAATGCATGCAGATCTTCTATCGTTCCCAATGAAACAGAATTGATTGTCTCAAAGGTTCGGATATGATCTCGTGATTAACTCCTTTAAGAGAAGCTTCCTAGATTGTACCAATTACAATTGGATTTATTTCCTACCACAAGATTTATCTACTTGTTTGTTTTTACTATCTTGGAGAGTTAATTACTCCCTACTCCAAGATACTAGCCTAATCTATATTGGTGGTAAGAGCCCTAGAAATAAAAGATTACTAGATGAATTTTAATTAAGTGTTGCTTTTATGGGTTGTTCTTTAAGTCAATAGGTATGGAAATGAAACTTTGATGGTGTGAAGACTCGACTTCCAAAAAACACTAAAAATGCACCTAAAAATGATAATCAATTCATTTTTCTTTCAATGAAATTCTAGCTAGAGAAAGAGTTCGAGAATGCAATTCTTTTAAGAGACAATTCTTTCTTTGAACATAAAGAATAAATGGAAGAAAATATTTTTGTCTTTTCAACAATAACTCAAAACGAGACAAATAATCAATGCTCACAATAAATCCCTTTAACTTTCAAAAGTTGAAACTACAAAAAACAATTTTCCTTCAAAAGAGATCTACAAATTTTAAAAAGCACTCAAAACTAAAAAACTAATTTTGAGATTTACAAACTTTAGAAATCTAATTGAATAAAAGCTTTAATTTTTTTTTTTGAATTTTTTACTTATTTGTTTAGTAAACTAAGGATTCATTTGTCTAGAATAAAAAACAAATTAAAAAACATCCAGATATGTTTTCTTTTATAAAAATGAAATTCAAAACTTATCACAAAGTGTTTTCAAAGATTTGCAAAGAAACAACTAGATCTGTTTCTCAATAAAGGATGGATTTCTCAAGCAGGTCAGACTCAGCAAGAAGGAAAAAAGACCAATTTAATATGAGGTATTTCAAACTTCCAATCTTTTAGTCACTACAGAGACCAAACGAAAAGCAATCCAACTTGAAAAACTTCTAGAAAATCATCAAAAACACAAATACTGTTGGAACTCACTCACAAGAGACTTTTGACAGAAACAACACAAATCTGGGCAGATACTAGAAACCTTAAATCGAATTAAAGATAAACTGGAAGAAGAAATCTAGAATTTTTCAAAAATTTTAACAGGGTCCGCAAGCTCCCAGAAGTAACAAGTGCGGTCCTGCATTGTTTATTAAAGGAAATTGTGAAACTGCCCACACTGTGCAAGAAAACAAAGTGCAATCCCTAGAAAAGTTTAAGAAAAACTCAAAAGACTTCAAAATTTTTAAAAGAAAAGTAAAGCTAAGCTACCCAGTCAAGTATCCATCAATCAAAAACCAGAAAAGACATTTTCTCAAATCAAAATAAAGGAAAACCAAAAACAACAAGTTCTTTCCCCAGCCGAGTCGCTAATTTGTTGTGCGGATAAATCAATCTTGTAGACAAGATCGATCTCCCTAGTACCAAAAGGTAATCTAGCAACAAACAGCCAAATAAACCTATCTTTCTCTAAACATATGCGATTTACAAAATAATACTATAAAGGTGTCAAGGTCTTACCGTAGATCCAATTCTTGTTCGAAGTTGTCTTCCCTCGTGCACTTGAAGGAGTTATCTTTGTAAACCTACAATCACAAAAAAGAAAACATTAAATATCACCTGTATAGTAAATATTATAAATCATGCCTACCATGGTGATCAAGGAATCCATGAAATAAACAGTTAATTAACAGCTTATTGAGAAAAATGAATTCATTTGTATTAACTTTGAAAGAAGGAAAACCTTACAACCTTAGCCTTGATGTTGAACAGGCCTTCCCGGGGTCCGAAGCAGGAATCTCCTCTACTCCGACAAGCCTTGCACTCTTCTGACTGAGACATATAGAGGTATGTGATCTCTCCTCACAAAATCTCAGTTAAATGAGTCTGAATCCCAACAGCACTTAACCTCAAATAATTCTAAAGCTTGAACTCCCCTTGAGGCTACCCAATGCCTCTTTTTAGATTATAAAATAAGAGGTTTAAGTTCCAACTATAAAGGGATATAATCTTCCTTCAAAGGGATAAGCTCCTCACATCAAGGGGTTAGCTCCATAAGGTAAGGGATACATGAACCTCAAAAGAGCAGTTCTGCCATCGCAAGATTCTTTCTAAAGGCTTCTATAATTTACTAAAAGTGAGATTTTTTAGTTTACTTGCGCATTTTTAATCTTTTACAGGGGTCTGCACCCATAACATAGAGGAATTTCATTCAGGTACGCAGGATTCATGAACATTAGGTGCGGGACCGCAGGCAAGATACAGAGAAAGTGCGATACCAAAGTTAAGGAGATTTTTAAGAACTTTTCTCTTATTTTCAAGGCTTGACATGAGGAACTGATGTGTTATACTTTCAAAGGAGGAAGTATGAGTGATAATGATCTCATTCAAATATCAAAATGTCAAGATGACAATTTTTAGTGCAACAGCAAGAGTGCAGAGCTTTGCACTCCTACACAGTGAACTTAGTTCAGTGTGCGGGAGTGATGACTTTCATTTTTCAGGGTGTAGAGGTGTATAGGAAGCATGTATAGAGGTAGGAATAATGAGAGATTGCATAAACAGAGCATTCTTTAATAAAGAAAAACATTTCCTTAATCAATTAATTAGTGGTATAGGTAGGGACAATGAGCTTCCTCCGCACAATGAGCTTCTTTCGCACCCTTCAATATTTTCTTAATTTTGAGTAAACTTTCATTAAACCAATGTGATCCTTTTAGTTGTACTTATCCCTCCAAAATATATTTTTCTTCGTGTAAATGAATATAAGCCACATGTCACACAGAGAATTCCATGTGTTTTCATGTGTTTTGTCATGTTAATCCCTTGCATTAAAATTCACTAACTACTCATCTTCCTAAAAGCAAAACAAAACCCCTATACATTAATATATCGACAATGTATTCCATGACATCCATTAACAAAAACTATGATCTAACACAAATCACCATGTACTCAATATGTGGACTCATTCAAAACGGTGGATATCTGATGTCTATTAATATTTCCTTGACATGTTAAGTATATTATAGTTGTCTATATTATAATACAACGTAGATGTGTGAAATAGAAGTAATACAAATGAGAAAAAAAAAGGGACAATGTTTCTTGCATTGTCGACCTAGGATAATGATAAATCTCGATGATTTGCCAATAAATTCCAAGAAAATATTGAAGAGTGTGGAGGAAGGTTATTGTGTGGGAGTTCAGAGCTTCACGCTACTCCACAGTCTCACACAATGAAATCAAGCTTATTGTGCGGGAGCGATGGATTTCATTGTGCGGAGTGCGGAGGAAGCGTGTATGGAGGCAAGAATAATGAGAGATTCCATAAACAGAGCATTCTTTAATAATGGCAAGCGGTGTCTTAATCAATTAATTAACGATAGAGGAAAATACTATGTTGTGTTGGAGCTATTAGTCTTTTTGAATAATACAACCAAAAGAAATTAATATATAAAACTCAAATTGAAAATGTTTGTAATAACAACTAACATTACTATATATATATATATATATATATATATATATATATATATATATATATATATATATATATATATATATATATTACAAAATTTATCAAAACAAATTAGTAAAATAGTTGCAAGGAAATCAAGTTATTCATTCTACTATAAATTTAAATTTAATTTCAATATTGGATAAACCATTTACAATGTGTCAAAATTGAAATATTTTATTTGGGCATTGTCTAAACATGCTAAGTTTTAGAGTTTTTGGCAGGAACTTAGCAAAAAAAAAATAGCAAAATCTTAATTTTTGTTATTTAAAATGAGTTGTTGACTGCATATATGGATTTACGACCCTAAAAAACACCTTGGGCATTTGTATTATGGAGAGTTTACAACTCAAACTTGTGATTTCAAGAAATCCATGTTGGATTCTGGACAAATTAGACTGGAAAGTATCTAGGAAAACCTTCCACAACATAGAGTATAACCTGTTTTTGTGTATTATTAGTCCCAACCAAGGCTAAAATATAATAATTGATTTGCCTATTGACCGCTATTAGTTTAGCATTAACCAGTGCAAGTTACAATGTTTAACTATGAAAAATAAATATTCATTTTTCAATATTATTAAAAATTTAATTTTTCAAGGATACCTAGGCGCTAGCGCATCCGCCCCAAACCCTGCTTCAGCAACCTTCGTTGTTTGATTATGGTCGCATGGCCCCTCCAGAGGACATCCCAGAGGCGGCTGCTCCTCCACTTGATCACGCTTCGTGTTTTTCAACGTTGATCAGCTCGTTGAATCCGCCTCAACCAAGGCTTGCAATCTCCAAGTTTGTCAAAAAATTGGATGGGATTCAAGCAGTCTCTCTGCCTCCTGTGATCCCTCGAATGGCTACTCTCTTCCTCATTGAGAAAGGTCTTATTGGAAAATTCACAGGCCTCTGGCCCTCGCCGAAGACAGTCCAGAAATGGGTGGACCGCAACTAGATGGACAAGATCAAAGGGAAAATACCTATCATATTATGTGGCAAGGGTTTCTACACATTCCACTTTGAGACAAAGGAAGAAAAATACCTAATATTTAGGAACGGGGCATATTTTATGGATACCATAGGGCTTCACTTAAAAAAATGGACTCCACATTTTGATCTAGAACTTGACGTCCCCAATGTTTTCCCAGTTTGGGTCTGTCTCCCACATCTTCCTCTTCACTGCTGGGGAGACGATTCTGTAAGAGCGATTGGGAACGTTGTTGGAAATTTTATTGACAGAAGTGAGTCGAAGGATAACATGCAAGCTTGTGCAAGGATCTTTGTTGAGGTAGTTTTGGGGAAAGGACTTCCATAGGAGATCAAGCTAAAGGTGGAAAACTGGACCCATATTCAGCAGTTGGACTACAAACGACTTCCCTTCAAGTGTAAGGTATGCCATGAATACGGCCATTTCGCTAATAGATGTACTAAAGTTATTAAGGTTGAAAATTCAGACCTCGAAGCACAATGGGAAGTTATAAAAAATAAAAAGTCTATGCCAAACCCTAGAAACGTTGGTGCTCCAGCCGCCCATCCACCCTCTCATTCTGCCAACCACTCCATTCATTCTCATCCGAACCCTTCCCTAAACTCTCTTCAAACCCCTGACCCTCCCTTTATCTCTTCCAATCCCTTATTCTCCCTTGCCTCCTCTGAAGAGGATCCTCCTCAACCATCCATCCCCTCTCCCTGATGAAATATTAGCTAAACTGTGAGGGGCAGGGGGGTGAATCAGTTTAGTACATTCATGGAAATTTAAAACGCTTTTCATTCAACTCAATTACACCATCAGTTTATAAGAAGCTTAATACATAATGAATCAACAAACTTAATGTGTGTAGAGAAAGTGATTAAGTATATTAAAACATCACATCAACACGTAATAATCAATCACATAGACAACAGATATAAGTGGAAACCCATAAGGGAGAAACCCACATCTTATTATTGTTGTGATGCAAAGGCAAGATCCAACTCCCACTCACCACTAATTTTCTATAGGCTCCAACCTACAGGAAGCTACTACCTCAAATTCTTCAAGCTACAACTTGCAAGGAAGCTCCAACTCCCATCTATTTTCTACAGGCTACAACCCATAGTAGGGTCCTACCTCAACTAGCTCCAACTGGACATATATCAAGCTACAACTTGAAATGGAAGCACCAACTCCCATGTATTTTTCTGTAGACTACAACCCATAGGAGGCTCCTACCTCAACCAGCTCCAACTGGACATCTATGAAGCTACAACTTGAAATGGAAGCACCAACTCCCATGTATTTTTATGCAGGCTACAACCCACACAAGGCTCCTACCTCAACCAGCTACAACTGGACATCTATCAAGCTAAAACTTGATATGGAAGTACCAACTCCCTCACACTACAATAAAATAATATGCTTATTTACATGGATATCAGCTATGTTTTACTCCTTCTTCACTACTGCCTTTTCAGCCTTCATATCTGCTTCATATCAGCTCCTAATATGCACAGCATCTCTATCAATCCTCTCTTATTCTTTCACTCTCCAACCGTCTACAGATTTCATATATTATTATGCTATCTTCCATTTTGTAGATTTCTAACAATCTTTAACTCTCTTCAATTCTGTTTCACACTCTGTCTCTCTCTCTCTGTTTTCGTAATGTTTTTCACATGGATATTACCTGTTTTATACAGATAACTCCATGGTTGTTTGCATTCTACATGGAATATAAAGTAAACAGGCACGACTCTTGCCTTTCACCCACTCATTTCCTCACTCAACATATTCTGAATGTTACAACAATATATACAATCATTACAGTATCAAATTGGATTTTTTCTTTACCTACAGAGACTTACCTTTTCATCACAAACAATATAGAAATAAATAATACATTTTCAGTTACAATCAATTATTTACTCAACCCATCAGTTTCTTCGCTTTGATGTGCATTTGTCCTCTTCTGCTTGTTGTCTTTCTGTCTTTTCTACTTCTGTCGTTATATTCCACCTTTGTTGCATAACTGCCCCTTTTAGCCTGACTCTTCTTCCATGTTCAACCACTTCGTTAGCTTTACTGCCGTAACATTGTTCTGCCCGAACTCCTGGTCCTTTGATTCACGTTCAGATCATTTCTTTGTGACATGTGGGATATTGCCCACATACAACTCCCTTTATACACACAGCGGATTACAAATACGAGCTTTAATCAACATACATATGTTTATTGATCAACAACGCATATATACATATATATATATATACACGATTAGCAATTAACAGCGTAAACTTTATAATATGGTGCATATACCATACACGGAACAAGGGCTATTAGGTCCCACAGTGCTTGACCAATCATATCTTATCGCAAATGCTTGCCTGTAGGTTTCCCACTCTACCATTAGCGATAAACCTTAAACCATGCGATCTACGATCTACGCTCGAGCGCGGTGCTGCCACGTGGACTCCCTTCATCGCATCGTGTCGCTTGATCCTTACCACATCGCAACCAAAATAGCATACCTTTTGAGGTCTTCAAAGTTAAATCCTATTTCTTGCGAGATGCGATGTTGTGCAAGGTCGACACGTGTCCCTCCATTTTACATCGTAAAAACTTTAAGTTAACTTGCGATCACCTTCCTGATACCCCTTGAGCGTTGCGATGTGTGTTCTCGCAATTCACCGTCCGCCGTTGATCTGCCCCCAGATCTAATGGTCCTCATCTGATCACACTTTGCACTTTATAAGATTTAATTTGTGGTTATACTCTATTTCTTGCGATCTGCAATGTTGCATTGTGACAACACGTGTCTTCTCCATTTCGCATCGCAAATACTTTTAACTTACCATGTGACGCCTTAATGCTAAACTCTTAAATTTTTTGATTTGTGAAATCACTCCTGATGTGATTTGATCTTTTCCGTCCATCTCTCGCCTTCACTTTTGCAATCTAATCCTGACCGTCTATTCGCCTCCCTTGGAATTCTTCAAATAATTCTCTGCCTTAGTCGATTTTTCGTTTGTTTACATTGTCCCGCTCTGTAACTCCAGTTTCTGCATGTTTTTCCTCCTGTTCTTGTCTTTGTTAATGAATGTCATCCCGAGTTATCACACTCGACATATATTGATTAAATCCCTCTCTTTATCTCATCTCTCGCCTCTCTCTCTTGGCTTAATCATCTTTGTGTAAGATCTCTAGTCCTCGCTGTGTTTAGAAAATGTGAATTCCTTCATCTATCTCTGCCTCTTTTCTATATTTGCTCCATTCGTTGCCTCCACTATCTCGACTGCTTCTCTGTTGCGTTTGATGCCTCTGTGGTAATTGTTGCATCTCTTCTATTTTTGCTTCTTTGTTGTTTTTGCTACCTTGCTGCCTTTCCTACCTTCTTAGCTACATTCGCTACCTTTTTTGCATTCGTTGCCTTTGTACATTTGTTGCCTCTCTGCTTTTGTTTCTTCTCTGTCTTTTTTGTATCTCTACTGCATTCACTGCCTTTATACATTCGTTGCCTCTCTGATTTTGTTGCTTCTATGTCTTGGTTGTATCTTTGCTACCTTTGGTAATCATTGCATCTTTGCTATTTTTTCTTCTTTGATGCCTTTGCTGCCTTCTTAGTTGCATTCGCTACCTCTACTGCATTCATTGCCTCTCTACATTCGCTGCCTCTCTGCTTTTGTTGCTTCTCTGTCTTTGTTGTATCTCAGATGCATTTTCTACCTCTCTACATTCGTTGCCTCTCTGCTTTTTTTGCTTCTCTGTCTTTATTGTATCTCTGCTACCTTTGGTGCCTTTTGTTTCCTTTCGTTGCCTTAATTGCCTTGACTGCCTTTTTTATTTTGCTACTTGTTTGCCTTAAATAATGATGCTAAAGCTTCTCCATGCTTCTTGTTTTCCTCTTTTCTTCTTATATTTGCATTAGGTTATACTTCTATTGCTGCTACTTTGTCTCTCTGTTGCACATTTCCTGATCTACTCCTTTGCCTTATAACCGCTGCTTCTTTGCTCCTTTGCCATTAATGATAATTCTAATGTAACTCCTTTCTGATCCTTTGCCATCAATGACAATATTTCCAACACTCTTCCCCTGTTGCATTGATGGCAACACCTCCACCAATACTCCAATACTTCCTCCAAGACTTCCTCCCCCTTTCATTCTGAGAAGTGTGTTTCTTCCTCTGCTTGCTTTTTAGAAGAGGCTTTCTTCTTCTGCTTAATTTTCCTCCCCCTTTGACATCAATGGAAAAGGTTTGCACATCTCCCAGTGTAGATTCTATCTTTTCATTTCCTCTCTTTGAGCTTTGTTTAGGCCTTCTTCTTTTGACTTTATACCTTGCTACTCCAGATTGGTGTACAAGAGTTGTTGGGAGAACACTTTTAAGAATAATTGAACTTGTATATACACAGTGAGCTGATACCATCCCAAAGCACAGTCTCCTTGCACTTGTACACAGTTGAAAGTGATGATAAGGACACTTCATAGAAAAAACTTATATAATCGGACTTATATGATCAGATATGCATCATTGGAACAATACTAAAATATTGAGAATGCTCCATACGACATATAAAGTCGGCTCCAAATATACTTCAGTCCATATTATAATCTTCATCTGAGATACAAATCTATAGTACACATATATTCAAGTATGACAATGCCAATATATCTTTTATAGTTGTGGTTCACCTTTACTTCCTGTTGATGGTGATATGAGCTAGGCTGTTGACAGGGATATTACACTTAACAGCTGAAAGGTCCTTGTTACTGATGTGAACAATGAATGAAACCAGAGCTTACAACTTATTGTGAGATTAGACAATATCTTTCAATCTAAGAGACCAACTGACTTTACTGCTTGTACAGTGTACTTTCAAAACAAACCCTTAAGGCTAGATACATTCAATGTATTTGTCAGTCTCACTTATCGACTATGTAATTTTATTTATGACATAAGGGGGTATGCATGTCAATGATCAACCTCTATTTAATGGTGAAATACCAGCAAATCCTTTCTGCTGAAGTATGCTTTAGATGAATCAATAACAGACTCTTGAGCTTCAAATGTAAGATTAATACAACTAGTCCTTCATACTTCAGATACTTTAATTGTTCTATAATGATGATCTTCAGCAAAACATCTTCAAGTTGTTTAATTGAAATCTCAGCAAACAAACTTCACATAGTTTTATGAATGATCTTAAGAAAGAGACCTTGAAGATATATTTGTACTGACTTGAGGAAGGCATGCAGTTATATCTACAAATAGATATTGCTTCAATGCTCAATATACCACTTCAACTGTAAACAAGATAATGATCCTTTTGCACTTTCATTGGCCTTTTTATGCTTTAATAATGCAGATAATGCTAGGTATACTACCTTGATTTAGGTCTGCCATAATACTCTAATCCTGAGGACCTGTACCATACAACTGCTTCACCGATAAAACTTGGTATTCTGCTGATAGGCAAGCTGCTTGATCCAAATACCAATTTATACTAATTTGATAAACTATACAGTAATTTCACTTCAGCTCGCACATGCACCCATAGTTAAGACAACCTTCATAGTTTCTACTTTTGAGATCTCCATTGTTCTTAACAGCAACCATCAATATACTAAATCTGATCTTGGCATCATTAACCTTTTTCTTATTTTTTCATTCTAGTTTAAAATAATTTCACTGCATATTCCTTTCTAGGACAACTTCAGAATCATTGTTGCTTTATATACAATTCAACTGTTCTAACATAATGATCTTCGGGAAGGCATCTTCAATTTATTTACTTGGAATCTATAGGGGTAGACCACTTATAGTTTTATCAATCATTTAACAGCTTTCCTCCAAGGGGACCTTCTATAGATGAAAGATGGAATGATATAATGATGATAAACATTTCTCTTACTCGTCCTTATTAAATTTGTTTCATTGCTAACTCTTGTAGTGTGATGCACAGTGTGATCATCCTCTGTGGATTTTTCCAGTTCTATAGCTCAAAGCATAATTTTTGTGATTTTAATAATTCATCACTTAGTGTGTTCTTGTCTTCTTAGCTTACATGTTCATTGCTGATGTTCCCTCTACCACCATGGTTGTTTGTTGCCTTCTCTCCTTCCATCAGCCTGTTGGAAATTGAATGCTTCAGGTATTCTTCTTCCTCTATAGTTATCTGTTAGAGGAATTTTCCTTTCCCTTTCTAAACTTTTAGTTGTTCTTGTTCCATGGAGCTCTTCTTAGACTACTTTTATGGGGACTAATTATCAACTTATCTCCCCTTGGGATGTTGCTTCTTATTTATTGTTGGTTGGATATTTTTGTTTCTTCCTAGGGCAGCTCCCCCTGAGACCATGATGGATTCATTATGTTATTGAAGTAACAGGCTCCCCCTTTCTCTTTTCCTTCCATACTTTATTGGGGTTCTTCATAATGTCTACACTTATTTTTTATTCACAATTTTTTCTGATTTTATTGGATTCCGTCATCTGTCTAGAGTTATTTAATGTATATGGCAGCTTGCAGTATTTTTCTTTGTGACCAAGCTTGTGGCATACATAACATCTTATTTTACCAAGGTACGTTTGAGTTGATGTATAATATTTTGTGCTCCCTTTTGAACATAATTTATATTCAACAAGTTTATATCCAAAATCATTGCATGCATAACAGTAGCCATGGAAATGATTTGTGTACCTGGTGATCGATTGTCTTCTCCATTTGCTTGCTCGAGGTAGTCTTTTCATTGGCTACATATTTAGTTGGTTGGACTAGATTTGCTTTGTCTTACAGTATGTCACAGTTTGTTCAGGTTTGTGGCAGTAAAAACAAGTGATACTTCTCATAGGAGGAAGGAACCTCCTTTGACATCTTCCGAATTTGTTCAATTCATCCTTAGGAGTGTATGAGCCTTTAGCAGTTGAATGTTTATTCCTCTCATTCTATGTCCTTTCATGTTGCTGCTTTTTTCTATTTGTTTCTTTACAAATCATGTTCTTCCTGGCTTCTACTTTTGTAGGAATCTTTTGAGCTTCTTCCATTACAGCTTTTACAAAAATGATATTCTTGTTATCTTGTACCTTGGACTTATTGGTTTCTCCTTCATAGCCTATCCTAGTCTTTATGAGAGGACATCTTTGGGAATTTAGTATTTTGTCCAATTGTTCATATCTTTTCATTTGTGGAGTGTTCATAGATAACTCCCTTTGGGAATTTTCTAGTTTTTTTCTCAGGCCTACTAATTCTTCTTCCAATTTATCTTGCTCCTAATGTTTATCTTTAATTTTCTTAAGCAGAATGTCTTCCACCTTCCTAGCTTCTTCAAGTTCTACTTTCAAGAGGTTTTCCAAATCAGGTTCTTCCTTTACATATTTCAAGAGAATGTCCTTTTGTTTTCTTCACTTGAGTCTAAGTCTGTCAATTTCCTCCAAGGTACTCCTTAGCTCCACCTCACGATCTACCTCACCTTCTTCCTCATCTTCCAGAAGGAATCCTTCAGGCTCTTCCTTGGACATCAACACAAATTCATAGGTTCCTTCTTCATTTTAGGATTCATCTGAGCTTTCAAATGCAATACTATATTGTTGAGCATAAAATGATTTTCTATGACTCTCTTCCCTTTCTGCCATTTATTTATTTTGTTTTTCTCTATCCCTTGTGGTTGGTTCTCTGTTTTCTTATGAGTACATTTAGATGCATAGTTCCCCACTCCTCCACAGTTAAAACACTTAAATGGAAGTTTACCTTTGTATTTACCGGTGCCTTTATCCAATCTTCTAACGAATTTGGCCTCTTCTTCATCTGACCATGAACATGTATCTTCTTTCTCTTTCATGCACTTGTCTACCTTAAAGGCTACCTCCCTCACATTTGACTTCCCTTGTGGAAGTCTCATCTCATAAGTTTTTAAGTTTCCAAGCAATTGGTTCGTGGTCAAGGTTTCCCAATTTGTTGTTTCTTCTATGGCTAAAACCTTAGGGTTAAACCTAGATGGTAAAGATCTCAATATAGTTTGCACAATTACACATTCCTTAATGGGTTCTCCTAGAGCTTTCATGTTATTCACAATTTGCGCAACCTTTAAGAAGAAACTGGCTATATCTTCATCTTCATTCATTTTTACATTTTTACAAATGGGGCTTTATTTGTTGAGCATCCTTCTAGGCTAGCCATCTTGGGGACCTAGGATCTCCTTCTAGTTGTTGAATTGATACAGAAGGAACTGGCTCTGATACCAATTGATGAACTCTTAGCTAAACTGAGAGGGGGGCGAGGTGAATCAGTTTAGTAAAATCATGACATTTAAAACACTTTTCATTCAACTCAATTACGCCTTCAGTTCATAAGCAACTTAATACATAATGAATCAACAAAATTAATGTGTGTAGAGAAAGTAATTAAGAAGATTAAAACATCACATCAACACGTAATCATCAAGCACATAGAAAATAGATATCAGTGGAAACCCATAATAGAGAAAACCACATCTTATTATTGTTGTGATGCAAAGGCAAGCTCCAACTCCCTCTCACTACTAATTTTCTATAGGCTTCAACCTAAAGGAGGCTACTACCTCAAATTATGCAAGCTACAACTTGCAAGGAAGCTCCAACTCCCATCTATTTTCTACAGGCTACAACCCACAAGAGGCTCCTGCCTCAACCAACTCCAACTCGACATCTATCAAGCTACAACTTGAAATAGAAGCACCAACTCCCATGTATTTTTCTGTAGGCTACAACCCACAGGAGGCTCCTACCTCAACCAGCTCCAACTGGACATTTATGAAGCTATAACTTGAAACGGAAGCACCAACTCCCACGTATTTTTCTGCAGGCTACAACCCACAGGAGGCTCCTACCTCAACCAGCTAAAACTAGACATCTATCAAGCTACAACTTTATATGGAAACACCAACTCCCTCACACTAAAAAAAAAATCATATGCTTATTTACCTGGATATAAGCTCTATTTTACTCCTTCTTCACTGCTGCTTTTTCAGCCTTCATATCTGCTTCATATCAGCTCCTAATATGCACAGCATCTCTATCAGTCCTCTCTTATTTTTTCACTCTCCAACTGTCTGTAGCTTTCTTATATTCTTCTGCTCTCTTCCATTCTACAGCTTTCTAACAATCTTCAACTCTCTTCAGTTATGTTGCACACACTCTCTCTCTCTCTCTGTTTTCATAACGTTTTGCACATGGATATTACATGTTTTATATAGATAACTTCATGGTTTTTTTCATTCTATAGGGAATATGAAGTGAACAGGCATGACTCTTGCCTTTCACCCACTCATTTCCCTACTCATCATATTCTAAATGTTACAACAATATATACAATCATTACATTATCAAATTGGAGTTTTGCTTTGCCTATGGAGACTTGCCTTTGCATCACAAACAATATAAAAATAAATAATACATTTTCAATTAAAATCAATTATTTACTTAGCCCAATAGTTTCTTCGCTTTGTTGTGCATTTGTCCTCTTCTACTTTCTGTCTTTGTGTCTTTTCTGCTTCTAGCGTTATATTCCACCTTGGCTGCATAACTACCCCTTTTATCTTGACTCTTCGTTCGCGTTCAACCCCTTTGTTAGCTTTACTGCTATAGAATTGTTCTACCCGAGATCCTAGTCCTTTGATTTGCATTCAGATCATTTATTTGTGACCTATGGGATATGGCCCACATACAACTCTCTTTATACACACGACGGATTACAAATCCGATATTTAATCAACATACATACGTTTATCGATCAACAGTGCATATATATATATAACATACATACGATTATTAATCAACAGCATAAACTTTATAATATGGTGCATATAACATACATGCAACAAGGGCTATTGGGTCCCATAGTGCTTGACCAATCATATCTCATCGCAAATGCTTGCCTGCAGGTTTCCCACTCTACCATTAGCGATAAACCTTAAACCATGTGATCTGCGATCTGTGCTCGAGTGCGGTGTTGCCACGTGGACTCCCTTCATCGCATCGCGTCGCTTGATCCTTATTGCATCACAACCAAAAAAACATAACTTTCGAGGTTTCGAAGTTAAACCCTATTTCTTGCGGGATGTGATGTTGCGCAAGTTCGACACATGTCCCTCCATTTCGCATCGCAAAAACTTTAACTTAACTTGCGGTCGCCTTCCTACTATCCTTTAAGCGCTGCGATGTGCGGTCTCATGATTCATCATCTGCCCTTGATCTTCCCCCAGATCTAACGGTCCTCATCTGATCGCACTTCGCACTTTATAAGATTTAATTTGTGTTTATACTCTATTTCTTGCGATCTGTGATGTTGCATCATGCCAACACGCGTCTTCTCCATTTCGCATCGCAAATACTTTAACTTACCATGCGACGCCTTAATGCTAAACTCTTAAATGTTGCGATTTGCGAAATGACTCCTGATGTGATTCGATCTCCGCCATCCATCTCTCACCTTCACTTTTGCAATCTAATCCTGACCGTCCATTCACCTCCCTTGGAATTCTTCAAATAATTCTCTGCCTTAGTCAAATTTTTGTTTGTTTACATTGTCCCGCTCTGTAACTCCGATTTCTGCACGTTTCTCCTCCTGTGCTTGTCTTTGTTAATGAATTTCATCCCAAATTATCACACTCGACATCTACTGATTAAAGCCCTCTCTTTCTCTCGGCTCTCACCTCTCTCTCTTGTCTTAATCATCTTTGTATAAGATCAATGTTCCTCGCTATGTCTAGAAAATCTGAATGCCTTCATCTATCTCTGCCTCTTTTCTGTCTCTGCTCCATTCGTTGCTTCCGTTGTCTCAGTTTCTTCTTTGCTGCATTTGTTGCCTCTACGGTAATCATTGCATCTCTTCTATTTTTGCTTCTTTGATGCCTTTGCTAACTTTGGTGCCTTCTTAGTTGCATTCACTACCTCTGTTGCAATCGATGCCTCTCTACATTCCCTGCCTCTCTGCTTTTGCTACTTCTCTATCTTTGTTGTATCTCTATTGCATTCTTTGCCTCTCTGCATTTGTTGCCTCTCTGCTTTTTCTACTTCTCCGTCTTTTCTGTATCTCTGTTGCCTTTGGTAATCGCTGCATCTCTGCTATTTTTGCTTCTTTGTTGCCTTTGCTGCATTGTTGCCTTTGCTTCCTTCGTAGCTACATTCATTGCCTCTATTGCATTTGCTGCCTCTCTACATTCGCTGCCTCTCTGCTTTTGGTGCTTCTCTATCTTTGATGTATCTCTATTGCATTCGCTACCTCTCTACATTCATTGCCTCTCTGCTTTTGTTGCTTCTCTATCTTTGATGTATCTCTACTGCTTTTGGTGCCCTTTGTTTCCTTTCGCTGCCTTGACTTCCTTTTTCCTTTTGTTGCTTCTTTGCCTCAAATAATCATGCTAAAACTTCTCCATGATGCTTCTTTGCCTCTTTGTTGCTTCTCTCTACTTTAGGTTATACTTCTATTGTTGCTCCTTTGCCTCTTTGCTGCACATTGATGGACATTTTCTGATCTACTCCTTTGCCTTATAATCGATGCTTTTATGATCCTTTTCCATCAATGATAATTCTAGTGTAACTCCTTTCTAATCATTTGCCATCAATGACAATATTTCCAACACTCCCCATTCGGATCCCATCCTTCAGCCCTCCCCTTCCAAGTCATGTCCTCCATCCTCCTTAGATGAACCTTCATCATCTTTGATTGTCACCAGGAATGCCGCTAAGGAGCAGGGGGTTGTTTTGGAAATTCTTAAAAAAACAAGACCCGGAAGAAAATCAGCCAAACACCATCGAGATGAAGCAGCTCAGAAGGATATTTCCCTTGGAATGCAACACCTAATATAAACCTTTATTGGAGGGCTAATAAGCAACTAATTCAACCAAAATGAACCAAGAGGGAAGATAGGGTCTCAACCTGCATTCCTAAAATAATGAAAGAATTCACTTGGAACTGTAGGGGATTAGAGCACCCCTCTTAAAAAAATTCCCTAAAATACCTTTTCAATAAAGAAAAGCCTAGAATATTTCTCCTCCAAGAAACCAAACAAGGGGAAAAAGACATGGGGAATATCATAATCAAAATGAGGAATTACACACACACCATGGTGGAATCCAGAGGTGCTTTGAGAGGAATAGCCACTATTTGGAACCAGAATACTTGGAAACAGCTGGCAATTGTAAAGACTCATGACTAGATTAAATTAAAACTACAGAACAAGCAAGAGGGTGTTATGATAACTGTGTACAATATCTATGGCCCAAACCATTACAGAGACAAAGAATTTTGTTGGATTACCATGAAAATTGACATAGACAGTGAGGACAATCTTAATGTCATCATTGGAGGGGATCTAAATTTCGTCTTGCATGCCAATGAAAAAAGAGGAGGCAAATTTGACCCTGATCCTTCAAGAGAGAAATTGGAAACAATTATTCAAGATCACGACCTGGTGAACATCATTCCTAGAGACCCGAAATTTTACTTGGAGCAATCGAAGAATCGAGCTAGAAAGATAATGGAAAGGCTTGACTGATTTCTAGTTGTTGTTTCCCTCATTTCTCATTATTCTGTTGCAACCTCTACCATTCTGCCATGTTCTGCCTCTGATCATTATCCTGTCTCCTTTGTCTTTCGTGATCAGTCCTCCCTTGGGCCTCTCCCTTTTCGATTCAATATGCTTTGGAGTGATATTTCAGAATCTAGAAATATGGTGATTAGCACATGGAAGTAGCACATAGAGGGCTCCCCAACGCACATTTGGGAGACAAAGTTGAAGTTGGTACGCATTGCTCTCAAAGGATGGGCAAGAATCCATTATAGATAATTGGACAAAGTCAGAAATGACACCAAGAGAGTGTTGGAATCTATCCAAATATACATCGACACTCATGGAGTGAGTAAAGAAAAGCATGATCAGGAAAAAGAGCTTTATTGGAACTTGTATAATGCAAACAGAAAAGAAGAGGAAAAATGGAGGCTCAAATTGAGAAATCTTTGGTTGCGGGCTGGGGTTAAAATACCTCATTTTTCCACAAACAAGCCACTTTCAGAATGTCAAGGAATAATATCACAGATATAACAGATGAAGAAGTAAATATGCACACAGAATAAGAGGATATTAAATCATCTGCTCATAGCTATTATAAAAATCTCCTAACCGAAACTGCAAATCTGGAGGACTACAGTGATTTCTTGGCTCATATGCCCAATCCAATTGCGGATGAGATTAATTCCTCCCTCACCAAGGAAATCGAGGAGGTTGAAATTTTCAAAGCTATATGCACTCTCCACCCCGACAAGTCAGCAGGCCCATATGGTTTCACCATTACTTTTTTTAGGACCTTCTTTGATGTCATTAAAAAAGATCTCTCCAAAATGATCCTATGGGTTCAAATAAAAAAGAAGATCAGAGGATTCACACACTCAACATTCCTTACTCTCATTCCCAAAAAGATCCGCTCCTCCTCCTTCTCTGGATTCAGGCCTATTTCCCTTTGCAACTCATCGTACAAAATCATTACCAAAATCCTTGCCACCCTTCTCAAAGCTCACCTCCCGAACCTCATCTCTGATAATCAAGGAGGTTTTATCTCAAACAAAAAAATCATTGAATCTATTCTATTGGTCCAAGAAGTCATTCATTCTACCATGAGAAGATATTAAAAATGATTTATTCTAAAACTTGATCTAGAAAATGTGTTTGACAGAGTGAGACACTCCTTCCTCCTCTCGGTTCTCCAGAAAATGGGATTCGAAGAAGACTTCATATCCCTCATCTATGCTTGTATATACAATCCTTGGATCTCTCCTTTAGTCAATGGAAGACCTGGAAACTACTTTCAATCCTCCTGAGACCTTATACAAGGCTACCCCTTATCTCCCTTCCTCTTCATTCTTATGGCAGAATCTTTCAGTAGGGCCTTGGATCACAAGCGCAGAGTTGGGCTAATCACAGGTATCAAATTTATCAATGGAGTCAAAAATATGAATCACTTTCAGTTTGTTGACGATACCCTCTTGATGGGAGGAGCCACCAGCATTATAGCTCAAAGATTTAAACCACTTCTTGACAAATTTATGCATTATTCTGGAGGGCAGATAAACTAACATAAAAGTTTTATCTATGAGTGGAATGAAACATTCAACACCATCCACAGTATAGCTCAAATATTTGGGGTCTCCTACAAGTGGTATTGGACTCATTTTAATTATATTGGGATGCCTGCCAATGCAGGTCAGTTTAAAACTGAGGTTTGGAACTGAGGTTTGGAACATCACCATCGACAAAATGAAAAAGAAATTTCAACAATGGGGTTCATATTGGCTCAATCTGGCTGGGTGCATAATCCTCTTAAAATTTGTTCTCTTTGCCTTGACTCTGTATCATTTTTCCCTACTATAGGCTCCCATCTGCATTCAACACAAATTAAAGCAACTTTAAGACAATTCTTATGGCAAGGCGGTAAAAAGCAGAAGAAGAAATTCAACTTGGTCAAATGGAGACAGGTTACCTAAAATTATGAAAATGGTGGACTTGCAATTCGCATTCCTAAGTTGTTGAATATTTCTTTTGGGGGGGAAATAGTTTGGTGCCTAATAACAGGACAGAAAACTTGGTGGAAGAAAGTGCTGGAGTCAAAATACCTCTCCACTACAAGGCAAAATCTTTTAGACCAGGCTATTCCCAACAGACCTTGCTCATGAATTTGGGCTCTTTGTAAAAAAATCCATTCCTTTCATCAGCAACATCTCCAAAGTCTCGCAGGGAGGACGCAGCATAAATATTTGGGAGGATAAAATTATGGGGCAGCTGTTTGGTCAATTTAGTGTGTCCTAAATTGCTACATTAATTTGTCAATCCGGGATTCGTAAGCTGACGAAGTGTGGCGCACTATATGTGCAAGATAACCTATCTCTTAATTTTTGTCGTTTTTGGATTTTTTTATTTATCTTGGGGATTTTTATCTTGGTTGGTTTCCTAATGTGAGATGGACATTCTAAAAGACAAGTATGGATATAAATGTTCAAGGCAATGATGTCCTTTATAATGATTTCCCAAACTTCAAACTTCAAAATGGTTTTAAAACATGCAATGACAAAATTAATTCCTAAAAGAAAATGAAAATGTGCCACTATACTAGTCAAACAAACAGTGAACTATTGATCATGAAACCCATTACCCTTGATGCTGTCTAAATACAAAAGAAATTGTGCTCAAAGAAATCCAAGAATTGCAAGAAAAGTAAAGCTAAAATCAAATTACATCAACTCATATTCTGACCCCTCACCATTAGTCTCGCTATGGCTTTCGGAGGTAATCATAAACAACTTGAGCAATCTGATATCTAATTTGCAGAAAAATAAACTAATATAAAATTACACACTCATACTTCAATCCCTCACCATTAGTCTCGCTATGGCTTTCGGAGGTAACTGATAATGACATGAGCAATTTAATATCTAACTTGCAGAAAAAATAAACTAATATCAAACTACACACTCATACTTCAATCCCTCACCATTAGTCTCGCTATGGCTTTCGGAGGTAACTGATAATGACATGAGCAATTTAATATCTAACTTGCAGAAAAATAAACTAATATCAAACTACACACTCATACTTCAATCCCTCACCATTAGTCTTGCTATGGCTTTCGGAGGTAACTGATAATGACATGAGTAATTTAATATATAATCTAACTAATAAAGAAAATGTACAAAACTGAAATAAATAAAACAGTGTTGGAATTAAAAGCTAAGAAAAATAAATCAGCAGAAGGACAAGACTGATTCCATGTCATTAGTCATTGTAAAGCTATGTGCAAATGCTCGGGCTGCCTATTGTAATCTGGAACAAAGACACTGATCAGTTAACAGCAGTATAAAGCATGAAAAATTATGCTAAAAGCTATGATTTCAGAAAGCAATCTAAGTAAGGAAATATGACAAAACAGAATTGAAAGCAACTTATCTAGAAAATATGCAAAACCTCCTTGAATAGCAGGGGCCCTCTGCTATCAATTTGGTGTAATCCTTAGCTTCAGATCCTTAAAATTGTAATCAAAACACCATCAAGGAACTTCTTTATTGAAAAACTTCACAAATCTACATCCCATTCCATCTTAAACTTTGTTACAAAAGACTTCTCTATTCCTTCCTCTCCTTCTCCTATTTTTCACTACTTTTTCATTACTTCTTCATTACCTATGATAGGAGAAAGCTTCTCCTATTTATACAAAATATGAGGAGTCATCTCATTAATGGGAGTCCATGAATCTCTCCCTCCATCTCTAGAGTTACAATCAAAATAGGAAATGATAAGACACATGTCTTTCTACAGTTTCAACACAACTTGAGGAATGAGACACATATCCTCTTAGAGTTTCAATACAACAAGGAAGTGAGACACATATCCTCTTGATCCCATAATCTTCTCCAACCAAATTCTAATTTGGCCTTAGAGTGCCACATAAGGGTCTTCTAGAAGTCTCCTTTTGACCTACACATGTCACAAAACTCATAACACATATTTAGATATATGAAACTATGTTAATTTTCTAGTTTCTAATCATAAATTCACTTTAAATACATAAAATAAATAACTTTGGAAAACAATGATCCTAACCCATATATTTATGAAAATGGTTACTTGATGTAGGGTTTTAGGTCAGATGGCTATGAAACAAAAGCTAAATGGTTATGACATAATGGAAATATGTATGAATATGGAAAACACTTTTGAGACTCAACATACCCCCCAACTGAAGTTGTTGCATGTCCTCATGCAACTATTGCAATGATTCATTTGTCCATGAGTTGATCTTTTATGAGTTTTGACTCATATAGATTCGTTCCAAACTTTGCTTCTTGATATTTTCCTTTTTGGCAAAGTATAATACATTTGATTGCAACATTTTTTTTTTTTTTTTAATGGTTGGTTCTTGTGTAACAACCAATTTTTTTTTATTTTTTTATTTTTTTGAGCAATGGTTCTTGTGTAACAATGTTTTATTTTCTTTGTTGCATCAAAGTTCATGAAAACATTTAGAATCAATTACTTCATCAATGAATTGATCATTTGCAAGGCATATAATCTTTTGGATCATGTTGCAACAATAGTTGGCTGGGAAGTATATGTGGGTGGAAATGAAATGAAAATGTGTGATAGTGTATGACATGTGGATATGAAATGATGTCCCTTCCCCCCCAACTAAAGATATGACAATGTGAAAAAGGGAGTGAAGAATTTTTCCAAAGTTACAATTTTAGCATTCTAATGAATTTCATGACTAAAAATTAGAAAACAACATACCTTCACTTACCTTAAATGTGGATGTGTTGTGTGTGTGGTGGCTGCAAAATTCTGATCATATTCTTCTTCAAGTGGCTGAACAAGAGGAGTCATGGATAAAGAGATAAGATGACTTTTTATTGCTTCTACTAAAACTTGTTGAATCTGCTCCAAAATGCTGAAAATAATAGTCTTCATGTCTTCAAAACTCATTGGCATAATTCCTACTATGTGAAAAGATCTTCTGATGTCGAATCATAGTAGGAAATTGTTAACTTAGTGGCCATTAATGGATGCCACTAGTCAACACGAGAACTCTCACCATTGATGACAATGAGAGTCAAGATGCTCAAACACATCTTGCTAGGTACGAATGATTTTGCTGATGTCGAGTCACCTAGAAGATTTGACGAACAAGAGACATTAATGTATTCCCATTGTTTGTCAGCATGAGAACTTGCCATTAAGGCATGCAAGCCTCAAGGTGTTTTTACAAAGAACTTAGACTCAAAGGACTATGGACTCAATAATTTGCATTGAAGCAGAGCTTATTTGCAGAATGAAAATGACAAGAAATGGAAGATGGCAATGGGGAGTAGAAATGGCAATGGGCAATAAGCATGTGAATGAGCCTCTTGTTTTTATTTGTAGTTATGAATGGACAAAAAGAAATGGAAAGTGGATGTGAATGTAAATAGAAAATATGAAGTGAAATGAGGTGAATGGTTTATTATGAGGTATGGATGTGATGGAGACAATAGTATCTGAAAGTTTTTCAAATGTTTGGATATGATTTTACATCAGCATATTTCCTCTTTGTTGCTGATTATCCTCTTATGAAACAAATTGATCTCTTAGAGAGACACCATTCTCTTGTAGTCATTTGTCTTTCCTCCTGGAACCTAAAAAAAACTAATACTTCTTCTGCAATGGAATGTAAGATTATCAAAGGAGAGAGGTGATCAATCTCTCTAGTTATGATATTTACACACAAAACTAAGAATTTGTATTAATGAAACAAGTTCAAAGAACAAATCAAAAGAATTTATACATGTTTTGGAATTAGTGCCTCAAGTTGAATGTTGTTTCTTTTCAGCAATTTATTTCATTATTTACCATTTCAAACTCTAATGATGGATTTCTCATTGTGTAGATCTTGTTGAGACCTTTCCAACGATACTTAAATCATCAAAATCTGATTTTGTATGAGAAAGTTAGGCTGATTTGAACAATGAGGTTTTTCAACTGCAGAATTTGAGAACAGCTGCGGAATTGGACTTTAGCTGCAGAATGTCGACGGTTTCTGTAGCTAAAAATCTTGAATAAAAAGTTAGCCATTCATTTTTCATCATCAGTCCAAAATTAATCAATACCTTCATAAAAAGTGAGCAAATAACTTTTTCATTTCATTGATTCAATTTTTTATTTTTATTTTTTATTTTTTTTACATGCGGCGACTTAGTGATAACACACAACTTGACTTCCCTTTGACCAGGGTCTTTTTCATTTACTTGGATCAAATGAATAGGACACCATCCATGTACTGACATTTTCGCAGCTACCCATGTGGCTCGTTTCGTCTCTTGACACCTGTAACCTATAGAAGTAATAAAATGGATGTGGAATCAGGTTGCATTCCGCAGCTAAAAGACAGCCAACCATTAGTTTTACACATATTTGGATACGTGTGTCTTGCATAGCTTTTTATCTTTTCCGCACTTTCCTGTGGGGTTTCTGCAACCTTATAAGTAAGTGATTCATCTTTAAAACGGAGATTTTCAATTGAAACAAAACCAACCAAAATGATGTTGATCCCTTTTCTAACTGAAAATGCCAGTGTTAATAAGTCCCGAGCTTTCCATACAAACAGCAGATAAAGTTCGATAAATAATCAAGGATACTAAGGTCATGCTTGATAATAACATTTCACCTCTCCTTATAAATGTCAGGTTTGACATTAATGGTAACAGGGTGCATATTATTCGCTAGAACTGCATTGACAGCAGCCTGGACCGTAGTAAAATCTGGGTTTAACTCACACGAAATATACATGAACAGAATGTGAGTGAGTTTTCAAATGGTCTCTGCATCGAATTCCAAGAAGCTCCATGCCACGTCGATTGGTTGGTTGTGTATCCAATTAAGATTGTTGTTCACAGGTGTTATATCTATCAGCAAAGAGCCGTATCCAATTAGAACTGCTGTTAACAGGTGTTACGTTTATCAGCAAAGAGTTGTTTCCAATTAGAATTGTTATTAATCGGGAAGTGGCATAGGAGGTGTTAGACGGGTGGAAAAAGGCAGTTAATTATCAGTATACCATTGGAAGCAGCCGAATTTAATCAACTGTCAATTCATTAATTGAAATTCCATTTTTTTTCACACGGCAGGCAAAAATGGGCTTCAAAGGACCGAGAAATTCTCCTAGACCGCCACGAATTTCATAAATAAACGATTTCTGGGTTATCTAATTTACCCTATTGGCGAAAAAACCCATGTTTTATTTTTTCCAAATTCACCTCCGTTTGGCCAAATCATGCTTTCAAAGTTTGACGTTTTTCTGTGTTTTGGGTTTTTCTGGCTTCTGCTTCAACAACAACAAAAAAAAATCAATTTTTGGTGGAACAGGTTCAATTATTGTTATATGCATTGAGTTCATGAGTGCTACTGAAGCATTTGATTTATATTTGAACTCTTATGCTACAAAAAGAGGAAGAAGAAAGGAAGCAAATCGATTAACCATTGAAATGATGAAAAAGAAAAGCAGCTGAGTGAGCAAGGTTCCTAATAGCAGATTATCAAAATGCTGCAGTGATTAGAAGTTGTTGCAATTATAAATGCTACTGCTCAGGCTTCACTCTTTCAAACTAAGAAGTCGCTGTCAAAAACAATACGATCATTGCAAAGTGTTGAATTTTCCAGTAATGCTGTTGGGAATGTCTTCCAAAAGAACCTATGGTCAAATGATGATGCAAAACCTTTGCAATCAAATTATTATATGGACAATTCTCTGGCAACTCCTTTGGAAAACGTGGATCTCTTTTCGTTTAATTGCTAAATCTGTAGTTTCTTTAATCAAAAGGAATGTATTCAGCCAAGTGATAGATTCCAGATCCCATTTTGGTAACATAGATTCGGTAATGGAGATTTAAGCATTTTTGAAGTAGTGACTGCCCATGAAAGTCCATACCTGTTAGCTAAAGCATTTGGTTTGTTCATCTAATTTTGGTGGTCCGTGCAGAGACTTTTTTAAAATAGATTCTTTCTTCTCATGAATTTTTGCAGGTTTGTTTCAGGCCAAAGCTTGAACAGGAATGTAGATTTTCTACTGAGGCCACATTGAAAGTTAGGATTGAAGATAGCCATAGATTTTTTTTCTCTTTTTATTCTTTTTTTCTGAGATTGTAAATTTTTATAAGAAGGATTAATGATCTTCAATTTCAGGCAGCAAAGACTTTAAGAAAAACATGCTAAAAACAGGACTTGACTGAGGTTTTAAACTGATTTTTTTATCAGTCTGGGCTGGGTGAATAGGATAGGATCCATGTCGGGACAATTTTGGAGATGCCCATGTGGTTAGTTTCTTCATTGGATGCCTGTAACCTGCTAAACCTTGAAATCAGCTGCAGAATTCACAATTAGCTGCGAAATCAGGACACATTCCGCAGCTAGGTTGCAAAATCTTATTAAAACAGGATACAGTGTTTTGAGGACCACTACAGACCATAACCAGTCAATTTTGAACAGCTGAACCTATCAAAGCAGTTGGTTTTTTTTTTTTTAATCAAATGAAATGATGAAAACAATTTTATTTTTTTTGAATCAATTGAAATGATGAAGTTTATTTTGTCTCCTTTTTTTTTTCTCACATCACAATTCTTTTTCTAATCCTCCAGATCACACAAAGTGCAAGAGGAGAGCATACTCAAGAATTATTATTATTATTATTATTATTATTATTTTACATAACAATTCTTTTTCTGATCCTCCAGATCACACAAAGTGCAGGAGGAGAGCATACTCAAGAATTATTAATTTTTTTTAGATGTAAGAAATAAGGCTACCTAGTTACACTTCCCTGGCAACGGCGGCAAAATGTTTGGTCAATTTAGTGTGTCCTAAATTGCTACATTAATCTGTCAATCTGGGATTCGTAAGCTGACGAAGTGTGGCGCACTATATGTGCAAGATAACCTATCTCTTACTTTTTGTCGTTTTTGGATTTTTTTTATTTATCTTGGGGGTTTTTATCTTGGTTGGTTTCCTAATGTGAGATGGACATTCTAAAAGACAAGTATGGATATAAATGTTCAAGGCAATGGTGTCCTTTATAATGATTTCCAAACTTCAAACTTCAAAATGGTTTTAAAACATGCAATGACAAAATTAATTCCTAAATGAAAATGTGCCACTATACTAGTCAAACAAATAGTGAACTATTGATCATGAAACACATTACCCTTGCTTCTGTCTAAATACAAAAGAAACTGTGCTCAAAGAAATCCAAGAATTGCAAGCAAAGTAAAGCTAAAATCAAATTACATCAACTCATATTCTGACCCCTCACCATTAGTCTCGCTATGGCTTTCAGAGGTAATCATAAACAACTTGAGCAATCTGATATCTAATTTGCAGAAACATAAACTAATATCAAATTACACACTCATACTTCAATCCCTCACCATTAGTCTCACTATGGCTTTCGGAGGTAACTGATAATGACATGAGCAATTTAATATCTAACTTGCAGAAAAATAAACTAATATCAAACTACACACTCATACTTCAATCCCTCACCATTAGTCTCGCTATGGCTTTCGGAGGTAACTGATAATGACATGAGTAATTTAATATCTAATCTAACTAATAAAGCAAATGCACAAAATTGAAATAAATAAAACAGTGCTGAATTTAAAAGCTAAGAAAAATAAATCAGCAGAAGGACAAGACTGATTCCATGTCATTAGTCATTGTAAAACTATGTGCAAATGCCCGGGCTACCTACTATAATCTGGAACAAAAACTATGGCATAATGAACGTAAGGAAATAAAGCATGAAACTATACAGCGATAAACAAAACCTCGGCGTGTGCAGGGGCCCTCTGCACAATCCTTCTTCAGCGCCTTAAAATTGTAATCAAAACACCATCAAGGAACTTCTTTATTGAAAAAATTCACAAATCTACATCCCATTCCATCTTAAGCTTTGTTACAAAAGACTCTCTATTCATTTTCTCTCCTCCTATTTCACTACTTTCTCATTACTTCCTCATTACCTATGATAGGAGAAAGCTTCTCCTATTTATACAAAATATGAGGAGTCATCTCATTAATGGGAGTCCATGAATCTCTCCCTCCATCTCTAGAGTTACAATCAAAATAGGAAATGATAAGACACATGTCTTTCTAGAGTTTCAACACAACTAAGAAATGAGACACATGTCCTCTTAGAGTTTCAATACAACAAGGAAGTGAGACACATATCCTCTTGATCCCATAATCTTCTCCAACCAAATTCGAATTTGGCCTTGGAGTGCCACATAAGGGTCTTATAGAAGTCTCATTTTGACGTACACATATCACAAAACTCATAACACATATTTAGATATATGAAACTATGTTAATTTTCTAGTTTCTAATCATAAATTCACATTAAATACATAAAATAAATAACTTTGGAAAACAAGGATCCTAAATATATTTATGAAAATGGTTACTTGATGTAGGGTTTTAGGTGAGATGGCTATGAAATAAAAGCTAAATGGTTATGACATGATGGAAATATGTATGAATATGGAAAACACTTTTGAGACTCAACAATCCTATCAAGGGAGCAGTGGTGGCTCAGAATGGTGACATTATGATATCCATCACTGCAGAAACCATCAATAACATGTTTCTTATTCCCCAAAATGATTCCTTAAGCATGTTTTCCCAAGAAAATCTTACGGAGTTATACCATAAGTTAAATTTTCCCGAAAGAGCTCAAATATTTGAGATATTTTTACCATATGATGTTGAATTACCCAAAAGAAATCCACCCTAGCCATCCTCAATGTTCCCTGAAGACACTATACATATCAACTCATTACTGTCTTGTTTACTAGGATATCCAGAGGATAAGATAGTAGATGAATCCATCAGCAACATGCCTTCATGTATAATTACAGTCAATTTTTGGTTCATAATATGCATGAGCAGCTTATGAATTTGACCACACAAGCGATTTTTAAGTACACCTCTCTACTTATATACATGTTTTTATTTCAGCAAGGAGACTCATTTCCAATCACACTCAACAAACAATATGAACAGGGGGTCAACCAATCAGTCATCCATTGGACAGAAATGTTCAGGTCTATTTCAGCCAAATTCACCTTCTCAAATTTCAATGACACATTATATATGGAAGAAATGCAGAAGTCTCACAGGTTGGGACTTAAAGTTCAGAAGTTGGAAAGTCAATTAATAATGGCAGAGGCCTTGGCCCAAACCAAGGAAAGTATATGGATAGAGATTAGTCAATAAATGACAGATGTATGGCCATCCATACAGATTATTTTTTAGCAGCAAGATTTGATTAAGAGATGCGGGATATTCATAATGAAGGAAAAGGCAGCACTCAAGACCAAGCCAGTAGAAGCATCAGACATGATTAAAGTGCTCAATTCAAAGAGCAAAGCAGAGTTAGAGCATATTAACATTTCAAATAGAACAGCCACCATCCTGGAGATCAAAAAGGTTTTGCGAAAGAAGAATTTACTTAATCAATTGGAAACCAAGTGTCAAACCTTGGACATTTTTGTCCAAAGGTTTCACACTAAGTTTAATATGTTGAGCCAGAGAGGAATGCCTAGATATGATAGTTCCAAATGAGAAACTGATAAATTTGGAGGAGTACTGCAAGGAAATGTATACTATTGCAATTGATAAGGCAAAGTTTGCAGGGATTAAAGGCCATGTGACAAGCAAAGCTTTTCTTGAAGCTTTAGAGTTTGATTTAATTATAAAACATGAAATCAAACATGTGTTCCTCAAAGAGCCTACATTTGAAAGATATATAGAGGTAGATGAAGTTTTCAGAAAGGTGGTAAATCTGGAAATTCCAAGTGAAGAAATATGGGATCAACTATGTGAAACCATTGATTAACTTTTGACTCCAAGAGCATGCCAACACAGCAGCAATTTTTGGGCCACATCATCAACTTTTTCCTCAAAAAAGTGACAAATCACTCATCAATTTTGTTTTCCTATAATTTGATACTATTTTGTAATCAGTTTTAGATACTTCTAAGTGATAGAAACTAGTATAAATAACTCTCCATTCGATTTATTAAGGGTTTCACCCTTGGATGAGAACTTGTAAGGAGAAGTGTATGAGCTTTTATCATTAATGATAATAAAAGGATTCTGGATTTGTTTCAATCATTTTGTTCTCTTGTAAGTTTTCCAGTTTTCATTACATATTTTTTTCATTTGTTTAATGTTTATGAAGATAATTAGGTAAGAAAAAGTTGTGTTTTAGTGTATCTTAAATCCTCTGAAGTTATTATCTATATTAGAGAATGGCTTATTGAACTATATTTTTTTATAAGTTCCTCTACATCAATTAATTATCAACATCTTCATAAAGTTAAATATGTTTTGTTAAGTTGTTAAACATTGTTTGACAGTATTTCTCACTTGTGATAAATTAAACATTTAATATGAATATTTAACTCATCATACTTTATTACATTTTCTGATTTCACACATGCAATCTTAAATAATTGTTTGAAGTAAAGCAACAGCCTTTTCCTTATTAATTAATATTATATAAAGTTTAAGCACATTTGTATGCAATTTCTTTATATATTGGTCATCCAAAAACCCCAACTTAAAACAAACAAAATATTATAGATGCTTTAGCATAATTAATTGACCTAAAATTATCTCAGAGGATAACAGATCCCAAGGTGGGATGGTGACTATCCTAAGGATATCCTTCATGCAAATCAAATCTCCCAAAGGCAAATCAAATTTCCCTTGAGGCTCCACGTTATCTAGGAAGAAGAACTTGTGGTAGATGAAGAATGACAAATGTGTAGAGGAGTTGAGTGGTAGGATACCACATCCTCACTATATCTCAATGAAGTCGAGCCATATCCTTCATTAACTCTTGATCTTGAAACTTGAGTTCTCTCCACAAAAAACATGAATTGTCCTTAGAACTCGTGGTATTCTCCCTAAGGAATTTGATTTCCTTGATTATTGGCTTAGGCAGAGCCTACATCACTTGTTAACTTGAATTTTACATCTTCGTAAATTTCCACCTCATTTCCACATCATTTTTTTCATGTGTGGATATTTATTTTCTCCCATTTATATATTTGTTGGCTAAATTTATTGCCACATTTTCCCATTGACTTTAGAAAATTTGGCTTTTGAGGTTTATAATTTATTTTTTACCCCTAAAAGTGTGTTCTAGTATAAATTTTAAGAGGAGAGGTCCAATTTTGACCACCCATACCCCATAAAAATTCTCTAGAAATCACTTATTACAATTTATATACATAATTTATTAAAATTCTCGTCCCACGAGAAATATTAAAAATTTTAAAAATTGACCCTAGACTTAATCAAATTCCATGAAAATTTATGAGTGATATAACATGGTAATATATATTGACTCTAGAAACTAAGACTCACTCAATTCCATTCCATTAAGCTACACTTCGACTTTGGGGTTATATCTAGCAGAAAAAACTCAATTAATTACTATGCGTTGGAAAGCACAAATAATTAACCAAGTAAAAAAAGTCCCCAGAGTGAACTCACTTGATGAAAAAGTCCCAAGATACCTAGGCATATTACACGACTCTATTTCATCATTCTATTTGATGGGCCTCTAAATTAGACATAAAATAAGGCCCATCTACCTTCCTTATGCACATAAAAGGATATATTAAATCTCTCCTTCTGCACTTAATAATGTTTTCTTCTGCTTTAATATGTTTTTAGGAAGGATTAAAGGTAGTTGCATATTTTTGCCTAATATTGGTTATTTTTGTAGAATATTGTGGAAATATTTAGAAAATTATAAATATCTGGAGAAGGAGATGATTTAGGGACTTGCTCCCTGCCACTAGAAGATCAAGATTGGAGAATAAATGAGCACAACATCAAGAAATTAGGGAGAAATATTAGAGAGATTCAAGGGGATTTTCCACTCTGCCTAACTCTCAAAGGCAACCAAAGGATCCTCATGAGATCCCCCTCCAACAATTCGAATTCCAGAGGTAGCTAAGAAACACAAGACCAAGTGCACTCAAGCCATACTTCACTTGGAGTCTCCAGCAAATCGAACTCCAAGAGGCAGCCAAGCAACTGAAGATTAAGGGTACTCAATCTATGTTTACTTGGAGTCAAAGTGGACTCAATCACCATTTTTTTCAAGGGATCTTCTGGTAGCTTTAGTATAGAATAAATAGAGAAGATATAGAGCTAGGAAGGAGGTAGTTAGTTAGCCAGTGAGTTGATTCTAGTCGACTTCCATTCCATTCCATTGGATTCGAATTTTTGTTGTAAATCCGTTAGGCTCTGTTAAAGATTTTATGGATGTAATAGTCTATTCCTTTTATGAAATGAGTAGAGAGATGCCATTTTCCTGATTCAATACCAGAGAGTTGGGCTCATGGGTTAGGGCCCAACCCATGTGCCTCAGCTTCTCTGTTGTTTCATGCTTCTATTTCATGTCATTTAGCTAGTTTTTCTTCTAAGAATTTAGGTAGTTTGCTGGTATTTTTATTGATGTTTTAGTTTTCTTCCCATTGTCTTTTGTTGTAGATTTAATCTGCTTACCAAATGGCATAATAGTTGATAAACTCCATAAATTTGTGAGGCCAACCTGCCCCTCTCAACTCTGTCAATAGCGCAAGGAGGGTATAACTTTCCCCACAGACCAAAAATTCTTTCTCGCTTATGATTTTTTGGAAATAGATTAGATCAGTGCCTGTATTTTCAAGAAAATATTGTCTGCCTTTATTGCATAAATAAGCAGGTTGACTGCAGGTATGGGCAACATAGCCCAAGAGATGTTTTCCCGCACCTCCCACTTCATCTTCCATCTCCCTTCCATCTCTGATGTTACGCTCTACGCACTTTTGTTACACTCTATTTTGCCCACTTATTCTCACTACCCTCCCCTTTTTATGAAAAACACGTGAAAACCATTCAAAAACCACCAAAAACCTGACCTTCGCCTTTGCTCCTCGAGACACCCACCACAGTACGTCGCACTTCAAAAATCACAACATTTAACATTTACCTTTAACACTTACCACTCATTCCTTGTGATTGCAATATTGCAAAATCACAAATCACACTTCACACCGCTTACCTTTTGCCTTGAAGACTTACCGCTCTCCTTTGGCGATTGCTTGCCTTATTCCTTTGTTCTATCGGTCACCGTCACCAGACTTATTTTAATGCAAAAATGCTTGAAAACAATTTAAAACCCGACCTTTTCCTTCCTCCTTAAGACTCCCGCCTTCGTACGTTGCACTTCGTAAATTGCAACATTTAACATTTACTTTAACACTTACCGCTCTTTCGTTGTGATTGCAATATTGCGAAATCGCACTTTGCAACTCTTAGCTTTTACCTTTAACTCTTACCGCTTCTTCTTGCGATTGTGATATTGCGACATCGCATATCGCAAGTTGCAAATTTTCTCTTTCTTATTTTCACCACCACGTTATCTGCTTCACAAATCGTAGCCAGCAACCTTTATCGTATCGCAAATCGCACTTCCATGAACTTACCACATCACAAATCACATCATGCAACCTTTACTGCATAACAAATCGCACTTTGTGCATTTTAGTTCATTCCATTAAGTCCTTACCGCTATCCATTTAAACTTGTGATATTTCGATTTGCGACCCACCACCTCACTCGTCGCACTTTGCACTTCGCACAATTTAGTTTGTTCCACTAAGTCCTTATTGATATCCATTTAAACTTGCGAAGTTGCGATTGCGACATCACACATCGCGGCTATTTTCCTCCATGGCACTCTGTCATCGCACTTTTGAGTTCTTTCTACTCCAAAGTCATTTCTCACATTATAATAAAGTTTTCTAAGGGTTTAATCCCCTCTTTTTGCTTCCAAACCTCGTTTCAAGTATTATTCCCCCCATTAGCCTCTTTTAGCCCTTTTTCTTCCTCTAAGTTGTGAATTAACTCTTTTTAGTTAGAATTAATTCATGGGTATTTTAGTTGCATAGATAAGATCATGGTAGATAGATCATAGGATAAGTTGAATTAACTTAGCCATTTGGCCAAGTTAAGTGTGGTTTAGAATTAGTTTCCTTTCTTCCATTTATTTTCAGCAAGTTAGCTTAGTTTATTTTTAGTCATTTCCCTTTCTGCCAATTAAATTCATTTCATTCTTGTCATTTCTTTTCAACACTTTAGTTTAATTTCCTTTCTATCATTTCCTTCCAGTAATTTACTTTCTGGTTGTTCTCATAATTTAAGAAATAGCACCATTTCATAAAGAAGAAGAGGATGACATGAACAGAATGCATCCATTGTGTATATAGCACTATCACCTCAAATTTTGTACGAACCTGGATTTGATAAAGTAAAGTAGGGCAGCTCCTGGGAGTTGCAGCACTCTTGGTGCAATACCAGGGCTCACCACTTTTTGGCACCGTTGTCGGGGAGGTGTCTAGTAGATGCTTTGATTTTGTTTTAGCATTCATTTCTACTTTCCTTTTAATTTTGTTTCCGAAATATTGAAAAATACAAAAAAATCTGATTTTCATAGGAGTAGGGATACTCAGGATATTTTTTAAAAAATACTTCTCCAACACCAACCCCCCCACTTGACTTCGTGGTGCAGTAAGAACCACATCACCATACACTTTTTAAGGAATAAGATATGGATGGATATGATGACAATGAGGAAGATCTTATTTGGTTTCTCATTCAAGATATGGATATCAATGTACCTATGAAGAACATCCCTCCATATTTCCTTCCC